>JADBJO010013510.1:0-52085 GCA_016801955.1 Conus betulinus | reverse complement strand
GGCTCACCGACCTTTTGTTCTCCTTCTGGTTCTTTGACTCACTTGGATTTGTCCATTTGCGATCCTTCCTTATTTTGGACTTAGAGTGGCAAGTTCATTCGGACCTAAGCGGGAGTGATCACTTTCCGATTTTTATTATTTTACGAAGCAATGCAGGAGTCCCCTCGGGAAACATGGAAGTTCCGCTCTGCAGATTGGTCTTTATCAGCAACAGATTTAAAGTAGAATGCCTATGATTCTGTTGCAGAGTTATGATGATGATCCTGTTTTGCAGTTCACTAAAGTGATTGTAGAGAGTGCTAAGGAAGCTATTCCCAAGTCCCATGATAAACCTAATGATGTTAAGACCCCTTGGTATGATGAAGAGTGCAAAACTTTGAAGGGTAAGAGAAAGAGTACTCAAAGACTTTTTGCTAGATTTCCTATGGTGGGGAACAAAGTTAAACGTCAGGCATGTAGGGCTAAGTGTTGGTATACTTTTAAAACCAAGAAGAAAGAATCTTGGAAAAAATTTTGTTCAAGTCTGTCCTTAAAGGTCAGTTCAAGGAAAGTCTGGAAATTAATCCGTAAGATTAAGGGAAAGTCGGCTACATCAGTTATTAAAAGTTTGCAAGTAAACAGATCAATTATTACAGATAAAAAGGAGGTAGCTAACTTGTTAGCTGCTACTATTCATCAAAATTCGTCAGCTGATCATTATTGCAATGAATTCCAGCGTATCAAAAGATCAGCGGAGTCAAAATCTTGTTCTTTCGTACCAGATCGTTCTCAGGATTATAACTGCGTTTTCAGCATGGATGAGTTAAAGGACGCCAATTTGAAAGCCAACAACTCAGCTCCTGGACCAGGTGACATTCATTATCAATTTATTCAACATTTGCCAGCTGAGGGTTTAAAGGTGTTGTTGTCACTGTTTAATCATGTTTGGTGTTCAGGGTATTTCCCACATTCTTGGAGAGAGGCGGTTGTTGTTCCTATTCCTAAACCAGGGAAAAATCATTCGGATCCTAACAACTATCGTCCTATAGCTCTTACTAGTTGCTTATGTAAAACTATGGAGAGAATGGTATATTCTCGATTGTTATGGCAGTTAGAATATCTAGGGGCATTGGATGTTTCCCAGTGTGGATTTCGGAACAGCCGCAGTACTACTGATCACCTGGTTCGATACGAGTTTAGAAAAAGCTTATGACATAACATGGAGGTATGGAATTCTTCAGGACTTGAAGGCACTTGATTTCAAAGGAAATTTACCAACGTTTATTGCTAATGTTTTGTCTAACAGGCATTTCAGTGTCAGACTTCATTCTACTTTTTCGGATCCTTTTGAGCAGGAGATGGGTGTTCCTCAGGGTAGCATCCTTTCTCCACTTCTGTTCAATCTCAAGATTAATAACATCGTTCAGTCAGTAAAGTCTGGGATTGATAAATCATTGTTTGTTGATGATTTCTCCATCTCTGCCAAGGGGAAACCCTTGGCTGCAGCTGAGCGTCAGCTTCAGTTGTGTTTTAATCGTGTTCAGCAGTGGGTCACTGAAAATGGATTTAAGTTTTCAGCTACTAAGACAGAGTGTATTCATTTCCATAGGAAAAGATCTCAGGTCTTAGAACCAGCTATCAATCTCAATGGTCAGGTAATTAAAGTTTCCAAACAAGTGAAATTTTTGGGAGTTATTTTTGATAGTAAGCTTTCTTTTTTGCCTCACATTAAGTACATTAAAACAATCTTGCCAGTCAGGTTTGAATGTTTTGAAGGTTATTAGTCACACTGATTGGGGTGCAGACAGGCGAACTTTGTTGCAATTGTATCGGGCTTTGGTGAGACCAAAGCTAGATAATGGTTGTGTGGTATATGGATCCGCACGAAAGTCTTATCTCAAAGCTCTTGATCCAATTCATCATCAAAGATTGCGGATTGCTCTGGGAGCATTTCGCACATTTCCAAAAGAGAGTTTGTATGTTGAATCTGGTGAACCCCCTCTGGAGCTAAGGAGATTATGTCTTTCCATGAATTATTATCTGAAACTGAGGGCTAATCCAGAAAACCCTGCCTATGATATTGTCATGAACCCGCCTTTTAGAGCCAAATATGACTTAAAGCCAAATGAGATTCCTCCACTAGGTATTCGTATTTTGCCCCACTTCGGGGCAGCTGGCATTGACCTGATGCTGTTGATGACGGTCCATTACAGACTGATGTACCTCCCTGGAAAATAGCCAATCCAGAGATTAATCTATATTTAACTCTATTTTGAAAGGAAGCCACCTCGAGTGCTGCATATAAACAACTCTTGAGCAATGTGAACTTTAAAAAGATTTTACCAAGATTTTTACAGATGGTTCTAAAAAAGATGAGAGGGCTACAGCTGCCATTGTGTGTGATAACAATTTTCAGGAGCCTACCTTTTTAAGATTGCAGGATTGACCAGCCGCCGTGACGAAGTGGTTAGCGTCGCGGACTCCCGGCTGGGAGGTCGTGGGTTCGATCGAATCCCATCAGAAGTCATGTGGGTTTTTCTGCCCTGCCCCGACCGGCTCCTACCCAGAGTTGAGTTTGCTGCGGGCTCAGTTGGGAAGACTGGGACCACACAGTCGAGTTTCATCCACTTAATGGATGCGTTTCTAAGAGTGTTGCTCAAATTTCCTGACCAACACTGCAGGTGTCTGTATCTCTCGGGCCTGGTTGACGCCGGGATATATTATGAAAGGAAGCGTAGAGTATAGCCCTGTCATGTAGTCTCAGACCGAAATGGAAATCCGTAGCATCATCTTAATCATCCTCATTCTCATCGATCAGCATAGAAAAAAAAAAAATTCTCAGGTTCTGTGGCCCTTCATGCCCTGCTCTCATGGTGACCTCAATTTCGATGTCCTCTCCACGTCTGTGGCCTTGGTTTGGTTCCGTCGGGGTCACCGGTATCGGCGAGTCGGCTGTCGTTGGACGGACGTGGTGGTGCCCTCCGGGGGGAGAGCTCACTCACGCCGGCTCCGCGACTAAGCAATTATTGTCGTCAGTAGGGGGCTTAGTAGGTGGTGTCCTGCGTATGTTAGATCAGAACAGGCGCCACTGAACACCACTGAAGTGACTCGGCGGCAGTGCAGTGTCTCCTCCCGGTGGGTTGCCTCTTGACGGCTTGACATTGACTGCTCCCTGTGGATTGCCGGTGCCGGGGCTGTGGCGGGGCCGACCGGGCTGTGGCTGTGGACGGGGTGTCGGAATGAGCGGCGTGGGTGCACTGCCTCTGAAGGTGGCGCAGAGGTTGGGACAGCAAAAAAAAAAAAAAAAAAAAAAAAAAAAAAAAATTGCAGGATTGGTCGTCTGTTTTATACTGCTGAACTGAAGGCTTTAAATCTGGCTCTCAGTGCTGTGTTCAGGTCAGATCAGAACGATTTCCTTATTTTATCGGATTCATTGTCGGCACTGTCGGCTGTATCGACAAGAGAAGTTTCACATCCAGTTTTGGCGGATATTCATGATCTTCATACTCAGCTTGTCTCTTCGGGAAAGCGTATAGTTTTCTGTTGGGTCCCCAGCCACATGGGAATCTATGGTAACTCAGTGGTAGACAAAGCAGCCAAACAAGCTCTCGGTGCAAGTCTTTCCAGGAGGCCTGTGCAGTTTTTTCCTCACTCAGATCTTCGTCATAAATCTAGTTTGTATTGTCGTGAACTGTGGCAGAGTGAATGTTCTAATCAAATTCATAATAAATTGTTTAAAATTTGCCCAGATTTAATCAATCCTTTCCCATCGGTAGTACGTAACCATAAAGAGGAATCGGTTTTGTCACGGTTACATATTGGGCACAGCTATATAACGCACAGTTGGATACTCAGAAGGGAAGACCCTCCATGGTGTGTTGCATGTGACAGCTTGTTCAGTGTTAATCATTTTTTGACTGAATGTGCTGATTTGATGTGTATCAGAGAGAAGTTCTTTTCCACCAGTGATTTATCAGTTCTTTTTCGTGAGATTTCAGTGGATCTTATTTTTTCTTTTTGAAAGAGGTAAACTTATTTTATAGTGTTTTTTAATAATGTATATAGGTGTTGCTGGAGTTGAACAGATAATTGTGCTTTTGTCTTTATAAATTTTAAGCGATGTGTTCCTACTAGTGTGGGTATTTGTATCTAGACACTCAGCAGATATGATAGCTGAGGTCCTGATTTGGCTCCTAGTAGTCCACTGGACCCTATATACACTAACTACTAACTATGTGACATGCTTCGTCTGTGTCCCACTTCAAGATTTATAGGAACATGGAAAAAAGAATAATACATCATTGATGATTCCAGGAAAGAGTTATCACAACTTGAAATTACATTACCATTATATATATATATATATATATATATATATATATATATATATATATATATATATATATATATATATATATATATATATATATATGTATATATATATATAGTATGTATATATATATAGAGATAGATAGAGAGATATGGATATATATGTATATGTGTGCACATATGTATGTGTGTGTATATATATATATATATATATATATATATATATATATATATATATATATATATATATGTGTATATGTATATACATATGTATGATGTATATATATGTGTATGTATGTGTGCATATCTGTATATGTATATGTATATATATATATATATATATATATATATATATATATATGTTTGGTCAATCAGTGGGTGATTGCATCTCTTACGAGATCCAAGGAAAGGTTGTTCTGCACAATTCTTAGCCACTGACAATGCTTGGGTTGTTGAACGGCAGAGCTGACCACTCAGACTGTTCCATATCTTTTGATCTCCCTTGCATCCTTAAATGGATCCTCAAGCATAGGCTCAAAGATTGTCCCTTACATTTTATACTGTTTGCGTAATGTTTCTAGTTTTCAACAACTTTTTTCCTCTCCATACTTTCGTTTTGTTTAATACTTCTACCTTTCACTGGCTGCTTTGGGGGTGCTGTTGGATTCTTTTTTGAACCCTTGGCGGTCGGAACACCACAGAATTATGGACTGTGGTGTGTCTCTATCTGACGCCAAGAGCACAGACACAATCAGCCGTGTCTCCCTGATGAGTCCGATCCAGTGGACGAAAGGCCTCGGAACAGGCGATACATATAGATCTGTCTTCGAGAGGGATTACGATAGTTTCCTCATGCAGCTAGTGAAGGGTTTTAATATTCATGATATACATTTTCCAATTTACTTCATCTTTAATTTTTTTTTTTTCCTCTCAATTTCAAATCTTTGCCAAGTCATTATTATAATGATGGAAGAATTGTTAACCTGCACTTGTTTTCCCCCACTACTTAATTCTTCAGCATTATATTGTTTGGTCAATCAGTGGGTGATTGCATCTCTTACGAGATCCAAGGAAAGGTTGTTCTGCACAATTCTTAGCCACTGACAATGCTTGGGTTGTTGAACGGCAGAGCTGACCACTCAGACTGTTCCATATCTTTTGATCTCCCTTGCATCCTTAAATGGATCCTCAAGCATAGGCTCAAAGATTGTCCCTTACATTTTATACTGTTTGCGTAATGTTTCTAGTTTTCAACAACTTTTTTTTTTCTCTCCATACTTTCGTTTTGTTTAATACTTCTACCTTTCACTGGGCTGCTTTGGGGGTGCTGTTGGATTCTTTTTTGAACCCTTGGCGGTCGGAACACCACAGAATAATGGACTGTGGTGTGTCTCTATCTGACGCAAGAGCACAGATACAATCAGCCGTGTCTCCCTGATGAGTCTGATCCAGCGAACGAAAGGCCTCGGAACAGGCGATACATATAGATCTGTCTTCGAGAGGGATTGCGATAGTTTCGTCATGCAGCTAGTGAAGGGTTTTAATATTCATGATATACATTTTCCAATTTACTTCATCTTTAATTTTTTTTTTTTTTTCTCCTCTCAATTTCAAATCTTTGCCAAGTCATTATTATAATGATGGAAGAATTGTTAACCTGCACTTGTTTTCCCCCACTACTTAATTCTTCAGCATTATATATATATATATATATATATATATATATATATATATATATATATATCATATATATATCAAACTCCCCCCTCTTAGCATTATTATCAATCCACCTTAACCACAACCGTCATATATACCACACCCCCACCTAACTACCCACACAACCCTATCGCCTCACTCATCCCTCCCTTCACGCAACCCCCCCCCCCCCCCCCCCCTTTTTCTCTCCCATAATCCCCTCTGTCATTTCCTTCTGTCGGCCATTCTTCACAGCATACCACATGGACATCAGATAAATCTCTCTCTGTTCTTTGTTTGTACTGTCCTAAATGTTAAATGTGATCTTTTTTTTTTTTTTTTTTTTTTTTTTTTTTTTTTTTTTTACTTGAAGAAGACCCAAGAGGTCGAAATGCATCGTGTCTTGTCCTGTACTTTGTTTGTCAATGTCCTTGGCAGCAACTAACCCCCACTCTTTCTAGATTTATACCTAGCCCGATCGCAGATTTTTTTTTTTTTTTTTTTTTTTTTTTGATCGTCTGCTATATTTTCCAAAGTAGTTGCTGATTTGGGCCTACTCCTTACAAAGCCTAGCCTAGCACAGTCTAGATGTTTGTATAGATATGTCATCTTCCTTTCAAAGCCGTACAATGACATTTTTCTCTTTATTTATATTCATTCATTTATTCTTCTTTGATTCTTTTGTTTCAATATTCTTCATCAGCAAATTTTGTACATGATCTTTTGAGCCTATGGCGAGAGATTGAGGTCGACCTTGGCCAAGTAACCTTGCACTATGCAAATTAAAAGCCTTAGCCAATGAGATGTCAGTGAACCTTGAACCTTGATCTAACAATCTGGACTGGTAATTTTGGTGCTGTCTTGGAACTGTGTTACAGTTTACATGGTTGTGGGTGGATTTTTTTTTTTTTTTCGTTTGGAATTTAAATTTACTATTATGTCTTTAAAGATATCTACTGCTATAATTGATAAATAGTTAGAACTCAGCCTCTCAAAGATTATTCAAAGGCTGTTTTTCCCCTTTCTCTAAGGTTGTTTATTCCACTTCCTGTTCCACTTTGTTTTTATCACGTGACTGAAGCAGCCTCATGGCTAATTCTGCTGTGTTGTTACGACTTGATCTTGATCTTGACTTTTTTATGCTGCTACATCCAGTAGTCTGGCACTAGCGCAGCGGTCGGTATTACTGACAGGTGCATAGCATAGCATAGCATGATAAGACATAAGACATGGCCCTCAATTTGAGTTTTGTGTGTGTAGTTGCTAGTTTCGTTTTTTAACCCGAGGATACCTTGGTTTTTGTGTCAACTACTTTTTCTTAGTTTTTTGGTTCTCCGAAATTTATGGAGGAGAAGATATACTTTCCAGAGATTTATCTAATTGATTCTTAAAGGCATTTAATACAACAAGTTAACTTGCTGGGTGCCTTTTCTGTGGTCGGCGTTGACATCAGCTCTGGACATCTGCCCAGCATCTTTTGAGTCCAAGCTTGATTCTGGATGCATGTGAGCACAGACTGGTCCTCGGTTTGTGCTCACGTTCGAGGGAGTGGGAAGATCGTGGTAATTTGTTTGTGGCATCTTTCTTTTGCGTTGACTAATTCATGTCAGAAACGAGTCTTTTTTTTTTTTTTTTTTTTTGTCTGATACAAAGTAGACTCAATGTGTAAGTGGTGTGAAAGCAGTAGACCCGGATAATACCGTGTCAATGTGTTGTAAGTATTCCTTTTATTACTTTGTTATACTTGTGTTGATGTTTGTTGAGTGTGTGTGTGTCGTGTGTGTGCTGTGAAGCTGAAAGTTGTGGAGGAGTGGGCTATGGGGAAATGGTTTGTCAAGACCAGTCAAGGAAATTATATGATTCTCTTTGTCAAGGTCTTTGTCATGGATCTGTCAAGACACATGGGTATTTTACAGGTTCATGGGTCACAGTTTAACCCATCCTATGAAAGACCCACTGCCATGGGTCTGCAGCTGCTTCTTCACTGGCAAGCCAGCTATCCATAACTAGGACCCCCCCCCCCCCCCCCCCCCCCCCCCCCCCTCTTCAGAGGAGGCCACTCCCCTATCCGCCACCTGGGGAAGCGCCTGGACAGGATGGTCGCCCAATACTGAACTCATGTCAGCAGCATAGCCTATGGTTTTTTTTTGTTTGTTTTTTGTTTTTTTTGGGGGGGGGGGTTGTTGCCAAGATTTTTTTCAGCCCAGGTTTGTTTTTTTTTTTTGTTTGTTTGTTTGTTTGTTTGTTTTTGCATTTTCATCTTTCTCTCATAAACCACTGTCTACACGGTCTCATTATACAAACATTCTTTATTTTCACCAATAAACCAGTTCATCATTTCTAGGGGGAAACAACAGTCAACTTTCTACCATATTTAGGATCTATTTACACACATTACATCCCCTTTTCATCACATTTCTCATTATCATCATTTCTAGGTGAAACAAAATCATTCAATATTCACTTACACACATACTCATTCTCTTCTCGTATATCATCATTCTCTTTTTTCCTTTTCACAAAAAAAAAAAAAAAAAAAAAAAAGTATAAACACATTCCTCTTCCTTTTTCGTAATCCATTTTCATCATATTGTGTGTAAAACAAGACTGACAAGACTGATCTGCTTTGGACTCAAATACAATCTATTTACATACTTATTGCACTCCCTTTTCAGTTTTCAAGCAATCATTTCATCATCATAAAAGAGACCAATTTCCACATATTGTAATGACTGAAAAAAAAAAACACACACACACACAAATGCCTTATTGCACAACTTTCATTTCTCTGCAAATTTTTTGTTCCCCCATGATATCCTTTCTTCTCTCTCATTCTTTACACATCATCTATCTAAAGTATCTCTCAGTCACATCAATGGCACCCAACTATATCATTGCACAAGTAAATGAAACTCAATGAAATATATCTGATTCAAGAATAAGTAAATAAATAAGTAAATGAAAAATAAATGAACAAATAAATACAGCGCCCTAATGGCATCTCTACAAACAACTGGATGTGAACCTTATTCTTGACTGTAAAAAAAAGATCAACCTGCTTTTGATTCATACAAAATCCATTTACATACATATCTCATTCCCTTTTCAGTTATAGTTCTCATTATTTCTGGGTTAAAAAAAATCAGCATGCTTAGACAACATTCAAGTAATCATTTTTCTTAATTTAAAACAAGTCAATTTCCATATATCGTAAAAAGAAAAAAAAAAAAAGGCCTTAGTGCATTACATTTATTTCTCTATACATGATATGTTTTCTTCACTCATTAATTGCACATCATCTGAAGCATCTCTCAGTCACGTCAATGGCACAAAACTATTCTTATCATATTACTGATTTAAAAAAACATCAACACATAATCCGATAAGAGTGCAACAAATACATCCAGTATAGTAACTTGCTGAGTTATTTCACTACTATGTAAATAAAGTTTCAATGAAATATATCTGGTTTCAGAATGAATAAAATTAATGAAAAAATGAATACATAAATCAAATTCAGCGCCCTAGTGGCATCTAACACTGCAGGATACGCATCAACTGCCCACCCCACAGTGTTTACAATAGCACTATCCTAGCCCTACAAGTATGGAGTAAACATGGGTCAGTGTACTATATTTACAAGAAGTAATGTACAAATCCATTCAAATGATTAAGAAATATCTATCACAGTATCAGTCAGTTCTCGACGACACTACATCGTCGTCATCTACAGACTGTTCATCATTGTCAGAGGTGTCCATATCATCGTCATCATCACACAAAGTGTCCCAGTTTCCCTCCTTCACACTCATTCCACCATACCTTCCCCAGGAAGGCAAACGTCCTGTAGTAATGAGCTTTGCGCTTCACCATAGAAGCAGCCCTAGTCATGTCCACATTATTACAGTAGGCTCTCTTTTGTGAGACCAGCTCCATGCAGGAGCAGGAGGTGCGTCCGGAAGGGAACTTTTTGGTACAACAGAAGATCCCTTCCGGACACACTCACACTCAGCCTCACAGATTCCTCCCACACACTGGCATCCACTCTGGGCCGCTGAGCTCTTTATGTCCATGAGCTCGAGGAGGTCAGCTACACGTTCCTGTAGACTGGGAGCGCCTTCATCTTCCAGCCCTGGATCCAGAAGGAGGCGACGCCGCTGCAACTTCACCTTTGGAAGCTTGTACCGAGTGTCTTTTTCTTCACTCAGGGCCTCTGTCCCAACATGGAAGGGGCTATAGTCCATGCCTGCAAAACAAACAAGTACCCTGAGTTCATTTTCGTGTTTCATTCCACTGTAATGAAGTAATTGTTTTGCTCTCTTACATTTTCCCTTAATTCCCAAGGTAGAAGAATCACCGTAATAAACTAGGTTATGAAATCCTTTACTTGCTTGTAGATTAGAAACAGTGTAAACGCATTCAAGCTAATAATTCAAATAGCGAGTTCAGTTGTTTCGCCTGTAATTTCTTTTAAATCAAAACTTTTCCACTATTTCTGGACAGAATGCAACAGTGAAATAAGACTGTCTTTAGGTGGGTGGGGTGGGGGGAAGAAAATCAGTCTTATCTTCTGCAGTGAACTCTGGGGAACACAGAGCTTATAAACATCCAGCTCTAAAGCGGCCATGTGTGCCACCTGATTGAAAAGAGGACTCGGGCCAAGGGAAAGAAAGGCAGACTGGGGGTGTACTGTGTACATCAAACATCCAGCTTTAAAGCTGCTGTGTGTGTGCACAGCCTGGCTCAGAAGAGGGCTAGGGCCTACGTACAGTGGGGCGGACCAAAGATGTATTGTATTACTTCATTGTCACAACAGATTTCTCTGTGGAAAATTTAGGATGCTTTCCCATGGGAGAGTGTATCGTTGAAGTACGATACTGGGTTTTGGGGTTTTGTTGTTGTTTTTTTTTTTTGTTGTTTTTATAATGCAAATGTTTCGCTTTCCCTATCAAAGTGAATTTCCTTCAGAAATTAGCTACGGCTGGCTCCCTTCATGCTGTAGTTTTGTGTGTGTGTGCGAAGTGCACATCACAGTTTCACTGAAAGGGCATTTTTGTGGAACATGTAGCATGTTAAAATTTAATTGGGGGGGGGGGGGGGGGGGGGGGGGGGAGGGGTTGACAGTATGTTATGATAGCATTCTATGTGTACAATGTTTCTTTCTTCTAACAACATAAACTGCTGACATGAATTACAAATTCCAGCATCAACAATACCATTTGAAGTACAGGTGCAGAATAATAGATATGTAAACACATTAAGACGGAAAAACACATCAACATGTCATTAATAAAAGACAGGCTTAACAAAATAAAAAACTGACATACAAAAACTGACATAATCAACAAAATAAAAAGTAATAAACAAGAACATAAACAAATAACATAACATTACCATACTACTTATGTACAACATTCAGATTATGATGATCAGCAATGCAGAATGAAGAAGCATACACGTATCTACACATGAACCACAACAACACCACCACCATCATCAATATGAATGAACCAGACAGTGACGGAATGTTCTGTCGTTCAGCCAATCCACTACACTCATCAAAAAGCTGCTGAAAGAAGCAGGAGCCGGGGGGTTAAGGGAATATATCGAACCAACACATCCTGAATCATAGCTAAGATTGTTTCAACATGAGGTGACTGGAGGCTGAAACTGAAGCAAATTTTAAATAAAAAAGTTACTGGTTCCACTGGACAATACAGACAGATTACAGAACAATCCTGTAATATGTTTGTCTAGCTTGTTCAGTATAACCAGTAACTTTTCTTTTTTTTTTTTTTATTGCTAAGATTTTTACGTTGCTGCTGATTTTTTGTGTGTTTATAGAGATATCAATTTCCTATAAAGTTGTACTTTTATTTACTTTGATGATTATTTTTCTTCTCATCATATTTTGAGTTCACATGAGTATTTGTATACAAATGATTCATAAAGGCTGATGTCATCTTCACCTGACATGATGATTATTGGAATTATTTGATGATTATTGGTGTTATTTTTTGTCTTTGTATATTTTGGGTTTATATATCAACAACAATCTTTACAGTCATTACACATGATCACAGACAGGGGAGTTCCTGATAACCACCCTCCCATCCTTTCCTTCCTCCTTCCCCTCCCTTTGGCTGAATAGCAAATCCTACAAAAACCCTAAAAGGCCTCGCAAGACATATCCATACACATACAAACCCACCCTGTTCACTTTCCTCCCTCCCCCTCCCCTCCCAATCAAAAAAATGTCTTGAGGAGCTACCCCTCATTCCCTTGCCACTCATATTCCATCATTTGCTCACAAGCTCCCCCCCCCCCCCCCCCCCCCCCCGCCCTCAACACCCACTCATCATCCCACTACCCACCCCTCTTCTCCCTTCTATCATCCCCTCCTGCTTTTTTTCTTTTTTTTTTTTTTTTTTTTTTTTTGTGTGTGCACTTCAACTGGAAAATGAGAATAACTTTTACTGACACTTTGCAGTAAGTGTTATACTTCATACAGTTTCCTTTCCAGTGCTGCACTTTGCAGCAAGTGTTACACTTCATACAGTTATCTTTCTAGTGCTGCACTTTGCAGCCAGTGTTACACTTCATACAGTTATCTTTCTAGTGCTGCACTTTGCAGCAAGTGTTACACTTCATACAGTTATTTCTAGCGCTGCACTTTGCAGCAAGTGTTACATTTCATACAGTTATCTTTCTAAGGCAGCACTTTGCAGCAAGTGTTATACTTTATACAGTTATCTTTCTAGCACTGCACTTTGCAGCAAGTGTTATACTCGTACAATTCTCTTTCTTGTGCTGTATGACAAAACTGTGGACTTTTGAAGTTTGATGATTTTTTGATCAGCTGGTTTGAAAAACAGGGACCTAGAATTTTAGGAAGAAGAGTTATTAGTTCCACAAGACAATTCAGACAGATACAGGACAAAACACGATTCATTTCGACCCCGTAGGTCTTCTTCAGGCAAGACAAAGAACATTTAGGAGAATGAAAACAAAGAACAAGCAACAACTTATCTTCTGATGTTTGGCACAAAATGGGTGTCGAAGAGAAATGGTTCCTCGTTCTTCATTTTCATCGTCCTAATTGTTTTTTGTTTTTCCTGAAGAAAACCTAGGAGGTCGAAATGCATTGTGTTTTGTCCTGTAATCTGTTAGTCTGGATTGTCTTGTGGAACAAAGAACTTTTCCTTTTAAAATTTGCTTCAATTGCCGCTGTCAGTCACTTCGCTTTGAAGGAAACTTAAAAGAAAAAAAAAAAAACAACAACAACAAAAAAAACAGAGACAAAAACACTGGGTCTCCACATTGGAAATGTGGTTTTTTTTAACAATCCAAAAATAGACTGGCTGTCAATATTTTTTGTGTATATGACTGTTTCTAACCCTATCACATGGCACATGCCAAAGATAAAACCATCCTTTTACTGTAACATGCCAAAAATTGAGCAAAAAATTTCATTTTCTTAATGCACATGCAAACTGCAATCAAAAAGAAATTGCACAGGCAAAAAATGGGACCATTTAATTGCATACAGGCCTTTCTTGTGTGTCATAAGCACATTCTGACAGCATTGATTTAAAAAAACAAGTATGGGTCTGCTCTTTCCTTTCACATGCGGAATATAAGCAATTCTCATTCTGAAAGGCAATTGAATCAGTGATATGTGAAGGATTCCACACTGAATGTGTAAATGTGACTGAAAAAAAAAATCATTACTCTTGTCTTACAAAAAAAAATCCCCAACTCTTCCAAAGCATGACCTTCGATGATTTTTCTGAAAGCTTTGGTTTAAAAACCATGCTTTCCAATGTTCAATTCAGATACAGTTATGGGAGTAGGGGGAACCTTACATTGCTGCCTCAAGAGTTCAAAACCCATAAAAGGGTTTAGAAACAGTCATATAATTTGCCTTAAATTTAAAAGTAATGGTCTGCAACCCAAACTAAGCATATATCAGGTGCAATTACATTCTTTGCCTAAAGTTTGCGCACACCACAGATGGGACACGTGTCATTCACTGAAAGGGCATTTTGTGGAATATGTAGCATTAACAATTCAATATTTTCAGGTCAACGTTAACAGTACGTTAGAACATGATAGAATTCTATGTGTACAATATTTCTTCTTAACAAATAAACTGCTGACATGAATTACAAATTCCTGCCTCAACAATACAATTTAAAGTACAGATGCAGAACAATCGATATGCATATTTTACATTAAGACAGAAAAAACATATCAACAAGTCACTAATAAAAGACAGAATCAAAAAATCAAAAATTGATAACGACAGAATCAACAAAATGAAAAATAATAAACGAGAAGATAAACAAATAACATAACATTATCAATATCCTTTATGCACAACACACACTCCCAATTAAGACAATCAGCAATATAGGGTGAAGAAGCGTACACGTATCTACACACAAACCACAACAACACCAACCATCATCGATATGAATGAAGCAGACAGTGACTGAATGTTTTGCAGTTCAGCCAATCCACTACACTCATCAAAATGCTGTTGAATGGAGCCAGGGGGGGGGGGGGGGGGGGGGGGGGGGGGGGGGGGGGGGGGGGGGGGAATATATCGAACCAATGCATCCTTGATTCATTGCTAGGAATCTTTTAGAGTTGACAAAGGCAGAAATTGAACCCAATTTCATAAACAAAATTTACTGGTTCCATTGGACAAACTAGACAAACAGATTACAGGACAATCTGGACAAACAGATTACAGTACAATCTGGACAAACAAGTTACAGGACAATCCTGTGATCTGTTTGCATAGTTTGTCCGGCAGAACCAGTAACTTTTCTTTTTAAAAAACTGCTAAGATTTTTAATCTTGTTGTTTTTCTTTTACAATAAGGTTGTACTTTGATTTCTTTGATGAGCATTGGGTCTAAGATCATCTTGTGATGAAAAGACGTTAAATAAAACTACTGAACTGATGAGCATTGTTAAAAGTGATGAAAAGACGTTAAATAAAACTACTGAACTGATTATTGTTCTTTATCTTTATCTTTATTGCATTTTATCTGGAAAACAAGAATAACTTTTACTGACACTTTGGAGCAAGCTCTATACTTCATGCACTTCTTTTTCTACCATCGTATGAACCACAACTGTATGTTCTTCAAAACACAATTCTGGACTTCTGAAGTTTTGATGATTTGTGATCTGCTGGTTTGAAAAACACTGGGATTCAATATTGGAAACCTAGTTTTTAACTATCCAAAATAGAGACTAATTGTCAATATTTTTTGAGTATATGACTGTTTCTAACCCCCCCACAATATGACACTGCGCCAAAGATAAAACCATTCATTTATTGTATCATGCATAAATTGAGCAAGAATTTTTTCTCTTAATGCACATGGAAGCTGCAATCAAAGAGAAATTACACGGGCAACAAATGGGACCATTTAACTAACTGCATACAGGTCTTTCTTGTGCATCATAAACAGTGTTGTTTTCTTTCTGACAGCATTGATTTGAATGACAATATGGGTCTGCTCTTTCCTTTCACATGTGGAATATAAGCAATTCTCATTCTGAAAGGCAATTGAATCAGTGACATGTGAAGGATTCCACACTGAATGTGTAAATGTGACTGAAAAAAAACATTACTCTTGTCTTACAAAAAAAAATTCCCAACTCTAACAAAGCATGACCTTCGATGATTTCCTGAAAGCTTTGGTTTACAAACCATGCTTTCCAATGTTCAATTCAGATTCTGTTAGCTGTTTGATCTTATCTTTCTCTCAATTTTCTTTCTTTAGTTTTCTCCCCTTCCCTTTTTTTTTTTTCTTCCCTCAGTCTAAAGGTCATGGGTGCAAATCACAGTTATGGGAGCAGGGGGAACCTTACACTGGCTGCCTCAAGGGTAAGGTCAGTGGTTCGAAACCCATAAGAGGGTTTAGAAACAGTCATATAACTTGCCTTAAATATAAAAGTAATGGTCTGCAACCCAAACTAAGCGCATCAGGTGCAATTACATTCTTTGCCTAAGTTTGCGCACACTACTGATGGGGACATGTGTCATTCACTGAAAGGGCATTTTGTGGAACATGTAGCATTAACAATTCAATATTTTCAGGTCAAGGTGTACAATATTTCTTTTTAAACAAATAAACTGCCAACATGAATTACAAATTCCTGCCTCAACAATACAATTTAAAGTACAGATGCAGAACAATAGTTATGCAAAGACATTAGACAGAAAAAACATATCAACAAGTCACTAATAAAAGACAGAATCAACAAATCAAAAATTGATAAACGACAGAATCAACAAAATGAAAAATAATAAATGAGAAGATAAACAAATAACATAACATTATCAATATCCTTTATGCACAACACTCAGATTAAGATGATCAGCAATGTAGGGTGAAGAGCATACATGTATCTACACAAAACCACAACACCAATCATCATTGATATGAATGGACCAGACAGTGACTGAATGTTTTGTCATTCAGCCAGTCCACTACACTCATCAAAAGCTGTTGAATGGAGCCGGGGAGGGGGGGGGGGGGGGGGGGGGGGGGAGATATATCGAACCAACCAATGCATCCTTGATTCATTGCTAGGAATGCTTCAGAGTTGACGAAGGCAGAAATTGAACCCAATTTCAAAAAGAAAATTTACTGGTTCCAATGGACAAACTAGACAAACAGATTACAGGACAATCTGGACAAACTACTAGATAAACAGATTACAGGACAATCTGGACAAACTAGACAAACAGATTACAGTACATCTGGACAAACAGATTACAGGACAATCCTGTGATCTGTTTGTCTAGTTTGTCCGGTAGAACCAGTAACTTTTCTTTTTAAGAACTGCTAAGATTTTTAATCTTGTTGATTTCTTTTACGTGTATAGAGATATTAATTTCCAAAAAGGTTGTACTTTGATTTCCTTTGATGAGCATTGTTCTTTATCTTAATTGCATTTTATCTGGAAAACAAGAATAACTTTTACTGACACTTTGGAGCAAGAGCTATACTTCACGCACTTCTTTTTCTACCATAACTGTATGTTTCTTCAAAACACAATTCTGGACTTTTGAAGTTTTGATGATTTGTGATCTGCTGCTTTGAAAACACTGGGATTCATATCGGAAACCTAGTTTTTAACTATCCAAAATAGACTGGTTGTCAACATTTTTTGGTGTATATGACTGTTTCTAACCCCATAATATGGCACTGCGCCAAAGATAAAATCATTCATTTACTGCATCATGCATAAATTGAACAAAGAATTTTTTCTCTTAATGCACATGGAAGCTGCAATCAAAGAGAAATTACACTGGCAATAAGTGGGATCATTTAACTGCATACAGGTCATAAAGTGGGATCATTTAACTGCATACAGTCTTTCTTGTGCGTCATAAACAGTGTTGTTTTCTTTCTGACAGCATTGATTTGAATGACAAGTATGGGTGTGCTCTTTCCTTTCACATGCGGAATATAAGCAATTCTCATTCTGAAAGGCAATTGAATCAGTGATATGTGAAGGATTCCACACTGAATGAGTAAATGTGACTGAAAAAAACATAATTACTCTTGTCTTAAAAAAAAAAATTCCCAACTCTTCCAAAGAATGACCTTCGATGATTTCCTGAAAGCTTTGGTTTACAAACCATGCTTTCCAACGTTCAATTCAGATTCTGTTAGCTGTTTGATCTTATCTTTCTCTCAACTTTCTGTCTTTAGTTTTCTCTCCTTCCCTTTTCTTTTTTTCTTCCCTCAGTCGTAAGGTCATGGGTGCAAATCACAGTTATGGGAGCAGGGGGAAACCTTACATTGGCTGCCTCAAGGGTAAGGTCAGTGGTTCGAAACCCATAAGAGGGTTTAGAAACAGTCATATAACTTGCCTTAAATATAAAAGTAATGGTCTGCAACCCAAAACTAGCATTTCAGGTACAATTACTTTATTTGCCTTAATGGTCATCAACCCAAAGCAGAGAGGTGCAGTTAAATTATTTGCTTGAAATTCAAAGGTAATTGTCTCCAACCCAAAACAAAGCATACTAGGTGCAGTTATATTATTTACCTTAAATCTAAGGGTAATGGTCTCCAACCCAAACTAAGCATAAGAGGTGCTGTTACATTATTTCCCTTACATTGAAAGATGTTATTTTATATTATTTGCCTAAATCTAAAGGTAATGGTCTCCAACCCAAACAAAACATATGAGGAGTTACATTAGTTGCTTTGCAAGAGTCATAGATTCGAAAATCAGTGATGAGTGAAGAATGCAGCCATTTTATTTTCCTAACATTAAGAGTCAAGGATTCAAACCCCAGCAGTAACTGAAGAATGCAGTCATCTTACATTCCTTAAAGTGAAGAGTTCTGGATTCAATCCCCCAGCAAGGAATGAAGGGTGAACTTACACTGCTTTCATTAAAAACATAGGTTATGGACAGTAAACAAGTGGGGTAACTTTTGCTCCCATAAGGAAACCTAACACAGAGTAACTTTTATTCAAGAAAAGACTGACACAGTCTTTTAAACTTGAATAAAGTCAGACAAACACATAGACGAAAAATTTAATAGTGGGGGAAAAAAAAAAACAAGCGCAGGCCAACAACTCAACTGTCTTCATAGTAATGACTTGGCAAATATTTGGTCTGAAGGAGGGGGGGGGGGGGGAAGATGGAGAAAACTGATGAACATAAAATTAAGAAATATATTGCAGATATGAAAACTCTTCACTAGCTCCATAAGGGAACCATCATAATCCCTTTTGAAGGCAGATATATTTGTATATTTGTTTCTGCCTTCAAAAGGGATTACGATTATATATATATATGTGTGTGTGTGTGTGTGTGTGTGTGTGTGTGTGTGTGTGTGTGTGTGTGAGAGAGAGAGAGAGAGTGTGTGTGTACACGCAAGTTACATTTCATCACATGTCTCGTCAGTATGTATACACACACATCAAATACAACTACATATCTCCCCTGTGTGTATACACCCGCCTCAACATCTCCTCTTCATGCATGCACAATTGTCAAACATCATGGACAAGCAATAAAGACCTGGCAACTTATGTCAGCATTTGGTACAAAATGAAAATTATATCAAAATCATTGGCACCTACCTGGATACATCAAAATGGAGACTGGTTTGATTGTAAAAATTTGTGACTTACAATTACAGGTTTCTTTTCTCTGTGTGTGTGTCTGTGTGTGCGTGTGTGTGTTTGAATTTAGTTTGATTTAAAGAAAATTTATATACATTGCATATAAATCTTTCATTCAAACATGAAAACATCATATATTTAATTCATAAACATAGTGAAATCATGAATTATGACAAAAATTTATAAGTTATCAAACATAATACTAAGATCATGCAAAAGTTAACTACCACATAAACATGCATAGTGACACTGACATTATAAAATTAAACATAATGGAAAACTGCCACTAAAATGGCTATAAAATGCTTCTATGGTGACTGAAATCCATGGTGCTGCAAGTCAATTAAACTCACTTTTAACACAAAGCCCCCAGTAACAGTGTCATATCGATTATGTTCACTTTCTGATTGTGTCAGCTATGTTTAAACCATCAGTGTACTTTTCAACAAATATGGCAGTGTTTTCTGCAAAGCATGGGTAATTTTTGTAAAATGTTCCTTTTAGTAAAAGCGATGTGTGCGCGCGCGCGTGTGTGCGCGTATGTGTGTGTGTGTGTGTGTGTGTGCTCGATGTCTGTTCTAAATCAGTTTCAGTTTCATCAAAGAAGCATCACTGTGTGCGGACTAGTCCATTTACGCTACACCACATCCACTAAGTTTTGAGACCACACTATGCATGATTTTAAGCTGATGGATAAATGAATTAACAACTAAGATGAGAGAATTGAAGAAGAGGGTCTCATGGCTATGACTTAGCGGATGTCTGACCTACCCATTAGCCCAATGTGCTGGTCAGACCTAAATGTATCAAGTGATGAGGGGGTGGGGGGGTTGGGGGGGGGGGGGGGGGCAGAAAAGCATATAATTTCTTTTCTTTTTTGTTTGTATAACCACCATGTACTGATTTGAACTTAATAATTTGTTTATTTTTCTTCTTGTTTGTTCGACTTCGTGCTTCAACCACTATCCTTTCGTGTTTTTTGCTGTTTTACTGGCAAAGATACTTAAAAAAAAAAAAAATTCATTTAATGCAATGCTGTTTAATTTTATATTTATTCTGTCATTGAAAAATAGTGGCTCTGCTACAGTTTCAGACAGGTTAGAAGGTTTTACTTTATTGAAAAATATTTTATAAGCTTGAAACATGTCTTTCCAAAATAGGTTTTTCTTGTACTGAGTAAACAGGCAATTCGGTCCAAGTTCATCTAGTTTTTGTATGTTCAGGTATAAAAAAAAATTACAATCCTTTTCCATTTATGATTCGTTATCCTTACATTCCTTATCCATCCTAATTTCAAGGCTTTCACGAAACAGTTTAAATCTGGAAATCCATTGCCTCCCATACCTATTCTTTTCCATGCATCCATTGCCTCCCTTACCTATTCTTTTCCATGTAATCTTTTTACTAATTCTGTCTAGATTATTATTCCATATGTACTTTAGACACAGAAGAGGCAATGCCTCCAAGAATTTGCCTGGTGGGTTCAGAAGTTTTTCAATAACTACACAATTTGGGATAGTATCAATATTTTGAAATTGCTATTCTAGTGTCGTTAGAACTCTTTTGAACTAAGCTCTGTATAAGTGTTTTATTTCTGAGAACTTTTCAGTAAAATTCATATCTGTGCAGTGTGTAGCTCTGCTGTGAGCCATATTCCTAATATCTTAAATTTCGAAGGATTCCATTCCATCCTGTGATGTGGCATGTTCTTCTTTGTTGACTTTCTTTCCCATCCTAGCCAAATAGATGGCTTTTCACAATTCATTTTCAAACCTGTTATCATTCCAAATTTATCCACGATTTTTATAGTTTCTTCAAAAGTTAATTGATCTCTGTTTTGTAAAATTTGTGTGTCGTCAGCAAATTATGCAATTTTATGTTCAGTATTTTCTACAAATATTCTCTTGATACTTTTGTTTTGTCTGATGTTTGCTAGTATTTCTACACATAACACAAATGAATACAGCAAGATAGGATCACCCGGTCTACAACTCCTATTGATTTAAAACCAATCTGATGCTTGCCATTTATCGTAACAGTTGCCTTAGTGTTTATGTACAACAACGTTTTCGTGTCAAGTTACAAATATTATCTCCAAATCCAAAGGCCTTTAGTGCTTTGAACATAAAATTCCAGTCAATGGTATCAAAAACTTTTTTCACAAAGTCAACACATAACAGCAACCCCTGGATGATTTTCTTTATTTAATGGTATATTAAATCGTATATAAGTCTAATGCTGTCTCCTGTAAATCTTCCATGATAAATCCTGTTTGATTTTCACTGATTAGACTTGGCAGAACTGATTCTATTCGAGCTGTTATGCATGCTGACCCAATTTTGTATACAACATTCAATAATGTGATGGGTCGCCTGTTTTTTTTTTTTTTTTTTTTTTATTTTTTTTTTTATTATGTATTCCTTAGGTTTATCTGGTTTGGGAAGACATACTATAATTCCCTCTTTCTGAGTCAGAGATAGTTCTTTTCTATCTAATCCTTCATTAAGTGACCTGACTACAAACACCCTAATTTGTTTCCAGAAGAATTAAAAAAAATTCACAAGTGAAACCATCTTTTCCTGGACTTGTATTCCTTTTCATGCTTTTAAATGCTGCGGCTGCTTCACATAGCATTATTTTCCCTTCCATAGTAACAGAAACTTTGTTGTTAAGTTTGGGAAGCTCTTCCACAAGCTCGTCATTGTTACATTCTTCCACATGACCTCTTTCATACAACTGACATTAGAAGTTATTCACTTCACTTACAAAATCTTTAGGGTTTGTTCAAGAATTTCCATGCTTACTGACATAATTTTGCTTCTCTAAACCACAAAAATAATCTGTAATTTTTTTTTACCTTGAAAATCTACCATGCTCTAGATCTTATCAAAACACCTTCCATTCTCTTCTGTCTGATGGCTTGCAATTTTTCGTTCTTCGATTTAAGTTCTTTTATATTTATCTGAAGATTTTTCATTTTCTCTCTCTAAATATGGATCTCTTTTATGAGCATTTTTTCTTCTTGTTCTGTTTTTTTTTTTTTTTTTTTTGCCTGGAATATGCTTTAGATTTTGAGTGAATTTTCAACAATGAAATGTCAAAAAAGTTGTTGTGATATTGTAAATTCTAGTTGCTTCAATTATGTTTGGTCAAATTCTAGGTTATCATAATAAGCCACTGCATACTCTTTTATTGTTTCTTTGATGACATTACTGATTTCAGTTACATATTTAGACTCTCTGAGTAATCAACAATTAAATCCCCTTTCTCATCAGTGGAATTCTTAAATTTCAACACTACCATTGTGTGATCTGTTCTGTAGCCTGGGATTATTTTACAGTCTGCTATGTCCCACATCATATGTTTGCTTATCGGAAAGAAACCTTATCTGCTCCGTTGCCTGGGTTGGGACCTTCTCCTAGAAAACCGTCTTCTGTCTGGATAACATTCTCGCCATATATCTACAAGATCGAAGTTAGCCATCATATCACTAACAATTTTACTTGTCTTGTTGGTGTGTTTATAATAATCATAATCGTTATTCCGGTTCAACACTAAATCCCTGTCATCTGCTATTATCAGATGTGGTTTCCTTACTTTTTGAATATGTTCTTCAAATTTCTTGATAGAATTCTGGGTTGTCTCTTTTGGGGCTGTAAACATTTAGAATTAAAAAGTCCTTGTCCATAAAAGTCATAGAATCAGAAACGAACATGAAACTAAGGTGTTTGTATAGTTTCTTTATATCAAATTCGAAAGATTTTTGAAATAGGACCACATTTCTTTAACTGTATTGTATGAAACAAAATAGCTCTGGTATCCCTCTGTGAGTGTGTGTTTTTGTTGTTGTTGTTGTTGTGTTGTATTCAATAGTGAAAATGCATCTCTTCTTCCCCCCCCCCCCCCCCCCCCCCCCCCCCCCCCCCCCACCCCGTTCACAGTACAAATAGGAATGCTTTGAGTCATGACATCTAACCGGATGGGTTGGGCTTAATGCTCATCTGTTCAGTATGGACCGGCAGGGAAGCATATTGGTTTTGAGTATACATTTTTTACCTGCCGTCGTACAGCTCAGGCTTCTTCTTCGGGTAGCAACCATCTGATCTTGTATTAACTACGGTAAAGATATGTGCTTTCTTATACAAATTACTTTAAAAACAGATTCATCAGCTTGCTTTTGCTAAAATTTCATTCTCTCTTGCGTGCTGTTTTCGGTGTCGCTAACCACGTTGCGGAAGAAGCAGACATCTCGAGCCTATTTCGCGCGCCGAAGTTATCAAGAGTTGTCCCGCTTTGGTCAAAGCCAATGCCATGGTTAGAGACCGCAAGTTTGATAACCGCTCAAGAATTTCGGCGTTACGGCTTTGTTTGTTCGTTTGTTTTGGTCCCCGTCATATTCATGGTATTTTCCCACACAAAGTAGAACAAAATCGTACGGCTTAACAGGGCTGTTATGTCATCCTTCCTTACAGCTCGCTATGTGCACTGAACAAGAGTTCAACAAGCGTAAGATAATTATATTATCATCAGAAAGGGCTTTCCTTTTATCCTCGCATATGATATGATTTTGTGTTGCAGGTTTTTTCCCATCTTTTCTTTTGCACGTTTTCATGTTGATTACCAAGACGCTGAGTTAATGTGGTGTTATCTTAGGGGCTTTCTTTTCCCTTGTGAACCTGTTTATTTATGCAACTGATTTCATTTTGTGTGTGTTTTTTTTTTTTTACAAGCAAATGTGTGAGTTTTTAGTGGATTGTTGTTGTTGTTGTTGTTTGTTGTTGTTGTTCTTCTTCTTCTCTTTTTTATTATTTTTTTGTTTTAGTTTTTTGTTTTGTTTTGTTTTGCTTTTCACTTTTTATTCTTTTCTTTTCTCAGATACCTTTATTTATTGTTATCTCACTTTGCTTTTCTGCAAACATGACACGTTGACTTAATAATGGTGTGTGTGTGTGTGCGTGTATGTTCTGCAAATATGCTAACTTTTCAGAGTGTTTTGCTTTTCCTCTTCTGCCATAATATAGCCTTTATGATGCTTTTCTTTGTGATTTCTTTTCACCTTCTCCGGTTCATTTGTGGATGCTTCTTGCCATGTGGGCTTTTTATGAGTGCATTAAGTGCATTTATCTATCCGTCTCTTTGAGGGTGCACGAGAGAGAGAGAGAGAGAGAGAGAGAGAGAGAGAGAGAGAGAGAGAGAGAGAGAGAGAGAGAGTTTCTTGTTATGTGTGCATTGAGTGCATTTATCTATCCGTCTCTTTGAGGGTGCACAAGAGAGAGAGAGAGAGAGAGAGAGAGAGAGAGAGAGAGAGAGAGAGAGATTTTCATTTCATACTCACATACTCATATTCTTCCTTCTTTTCTTCTTCTTTCCTCTTCTTCTTTCTCATCTCCTTTTTTTCTTTCTTCTTTTCTTCTCTTCTTTTTCTTCTTTGTACTCTTTTCTGCTCCTTTCTATGCTTCCTTTCTCTTCATCTTCTCATTTCTTTTCTTCTTGTTCTTCTTCTTCACTTTCTTTTTCTAACATTTCTTTTCTTTTCTTTTGTTCTTCATGGCAGATTTTATAAGGCTGTGGATAAATGTCTTTCACCGGATCCTATTCCGCATCTCCTTCAAGCTGTGTTATCTTCTGTTCCACATCTCTCGTGCCTTACTGCAGCACTTGTGTTTTCTTCATCTCCTTTACCCATGTGTGGGGGTGAGTATCCATGTGCAGTCATGTGCATCTGTGTGTGATCTGTGTGTGTGTGTGTGTGTGTGTGTGTGTGTGTGTGTGTGTGTGTGTGTGTGTTTCTGCATATGTGCTTACTTTTCAGAGTGTTTTTCTTTTCCTATTCTAATATAGCCTTTATGATGCTTTTCGTCGTGATTTCTTTTCACCTTCTCACTGTTATTTGTGGATGCTTCTTGGCATGTGGGCTGTAGCCATCTTTTTATGTGTGTATTAAGTGCATTTATCTATCCGTCTCTTTCATGGTGCATAAGAGAGAGAGAGAGAGAGAGAGAGAGAGAGAGAGAGAGAGAGAGAGAGAGAGAGAGACTGACAGAGACTGACAGAGAGACAGACAGACAGAGATAGAGAGAGATGTTTTTCTTTTTGTACTCATATTCTTCCTTCTTTTCTTCTTCTTTCCTCTTTCTTCTTCCTCATCTCCTTCTTCTTTCTTTTATTTCTTCTCTTCTCTTCTTCTCTTCTTTTTCTTCTTTGTTCTCTTTTTTGCTCCCTTCTGTGCTTCCTTCCAGTTCAACTTCTCATTTTCTTTTTCTTCTTTTTCTTCTCTTGTTCTTATTTTCTTTTTCTCTCTTTTCTTTTCTTTTCATTCTTCATGGCAGATATTTTAACGCTGAGAATAAATGTCTTTTGCTGGATCCTACTCCACATCTCTTTCAAGCTGTGTTATTTTCCGTTCCACATCTCTAGTGTCTTGCTGCAGTACTTGTGTTTTCTTCATCTCCTTTACCCATGTGTGGGGGCTGAGTATCCATGTGCAGTCATGTGTGTGTGTGTGTGTGTGTGTGTGTGTGTGTGTGTGTGTGTGTAACTGAGGGTAAGACAGACAAACAAACAACACACACAAGGTACTCACCAAGAGGCAAAGCCAGGCTGTGTCGCGAGGAAAACGGTCGAAGGTAGGCCGTCTAGCAAAGTAGGCCACCTCCACCGACTCAGAGAAAGCCACCCTCCGTCCCTCAGCACAGCAACAGGGGCAGGGTCAACGGCAGGACCAGAAGCCAGACAGACTGGCGAAGCAGGCACACACTCAGAGTCCATGGCCTGGACAGAGGCAATAATATTAAAGAAGAGTGCATGGCCTTTTGGTCTTCATGATAATGCTAAACACAATTCACCAATTTCAACTTTCTCTGTTGCTAGTCTTAATCCAGACTGATAAAATCTCATTAAATTTTCCTAATGTGATGCTTGACATTTTGTGAGGGGTATACGACTATGCCTCAAACACTTCTCGATGCATGTTAAGCCTATTGTCATTTCGGCAGAGCCTCTCATCCAGTATCTATTTCCCCTTTTACTGATACTAATACACTGGTCTAAAATGTCCGATGTGGAAGAAAATTATGATTTTTTTTGGTTTTGTTTTGCCTCCTGTCACAAAAATCATGTCTTTAAAAAAAAAAAGTTAAAGGGGGTGGGTTTTGAAAAATTAACAAAACATACATCTGAAATAAGGGTAGCTTTTACCATGGTAACAGAAATGAACATATATGAGGACAGTTCCCAGTAAAAATTTGGCTCCTGTCCATCCCATGAGTACTGATTTTCAAGAATATTTTTTAAAATTGAGTCTGAATTGCCAGAAGGAAAACAACTGACTATGAGTGCAATGGTTTCATTGTACTCCCATTAGCTGTTCACAAATAACATGTAATATTGATCTGAGGAGGATATTGTGTAAAAAAAAAAGATGGAGAGGTTCTTTTGTCCCATCTTTTTTCTGTCAATTTGGGTGATCCCAAGAATTAGTGTTTGAAACTACTTATCATCAAGAAAAAATGATTTTTCTTTTCAGGGGGGGGGGGGGGGGGGGGGGGGGGGGGGGGGGGGGGGTGGGATGCATCAAATTAAAACTGGAAGGAAAAATAGAAAAGTCAGTTACAGCTCAGTAAATTCCTAGCCAGTACTTATGACCATACAGTTTAA
The DNA here is from genome assembly GCA_016801955.1 of Conus betulinus. Taxonomy (NCBI): domain Eukaryota; kingdom Metazoa; phylum Mollusca; class Gastropoda; order Neogastropoda; family Conidae; genus Conus; species Conus betulinus. The sequence goes on along the minus strand of JADBJO010013510.1, from coordinate 25,252 downwards.
TAAACGTCAGTAAAAATGTTGTTGGCAAGTGCTTCAGCAGCCAGTTTTATTTCAATGCATGCAAAAAATGCAAATGAGCTGTTACGTGCTATCACAGAGCTAATAACAGAAACTTTCAGAGGACTCAGAGACTCAAACTGAATGTGCAGGTGCCATGTAAACTGTGCATTTTAGTTAGAAATGAATTGAATTTTTTCATGTAAGCATTATTTCTTCAGTGGAGTCAGAGAAAAGTTGCGCTCATGAATTCTCATTTTTTTTTTTTTCAATTTTCAGTAGAGGGAGTGGCAGAAACAATAAAATGTGGGGGTAGGATGGAGCGGTGTGGGGTGTATGCATGGAAAAAAGGATGGGGTGTTCTGTTAGACATATTGTTTTATACATAGTTTCAGAATTATATGAAGTATGTCTCTTAATTGAGCTGTCATTTTACATAACTTTTTCTGGTGTTCAGATGATCAACAAGCTGCAAAGAAGTCTTCAGGTCAGGATATTTCATATGCATGTGTGTGTGTGTGTGTGTGTGTGTGTGTGTGTGTGTGTGTGTGTGTGTTGTTTGTTTGTCTTTGTATATGCATGTGTGTGTGTGTGTGTGTGTGTGTGTGTGTGTGGTGGTGGTTCTGGTGGTGGTGCTGGCAGAGATGTGTGTGTGTATGTGTGTAGGTTTATGTGTGCATGTGTTTCGGGTGTGTGTGTGGTTCTGAGTGTGCATTTCCCTATGTCTATCCCCTCCTCCCATGTCCTACTGCACCATTCCTCCCACTTCTCATCTAGTCCATCTTCCCACCTTTCCCCCTGCCGCCCCACTCTCCACCCTGCTTTCCTCCCCCTGCTTTCCTATTTTTTTTCCTTTTACTTTCACATCAATAACTCCTACACTATTTGACTTTTGAAATGCACACTGCTGTTCAACATACACACACACTTAGACTGTATTCAGCAAAGAATGATTTTCTCAGTGACATTACAATTAGATCAAATTTGCACTTTCTTGATGATAATACACTGGTCATAAAATGTCCCATGTGGAAAAAAGAATGATGATTTTTTTCTCCCTCCTGTCACAAAGATAATGTCTCAAAGGTGGTGGGGTTGGGATAAAAAAAAAATTAACAAAAATTTACATGTGAAATAATGCTGGCTTTTATCATAATAACAGAAATGAGGGTATTCGTAGTAAACTTTGGCAGCTGTCCTTCGTATATGAGTATTGATTTTTGAGAATAGTTTTCGAGTTGTGTCTGAATTGCCAGAAGGAGAACAACTATCACTCAGAACAGTTGTTTCACAGTACTCCCATTGAACCATGCACAAACTGCTTGTAACATCAATGGGAGCATGTTACTGTATATAATGATACAGAGGCTCTTATGTCCCATCTGTCTTCTTTCACTTGCAAGTGAACCCAAGAATTTAAGTGTTTGAAGCTGACTAATCATCATGTAAAAGTGACTTTTTAGGGGTGGGGGGAGGGTGGGCTTCAAACTAAAAAAAAAAAAAAAATCAAAAGTCAGTTACAGCACACTGAATACAGTCTTCCTACAAGTTCCTAGCCTGTACTCATCATGACAATACTGTTTTTAAAAAAAATGAGAAAAAGTTGTTGACAAGAGCTGCAGCAGCTGGTGTAATTTTGACGCAGGCCAAAAATGCAAATGGGCTGTTACAGGCTATCACAGAGCTAATAGCAGGTGCTTTCAAATGACTCACAGACTCAGCCTAAATGTGTGGGTGCCCTGTCAACTGTGCATTTTTGTTGGAAATTGAAGTTTTTCATGTGCCCATTATTTTTTCAATGGGGCCAGAGAAAAGTTGTATACATGAATTCGGCATTGTTCAAATTTCATTGAAATGTAACATTAAACCCTCCCAAACATCAGTTTGTAACAAAAAAACCCTCAATAATAAGGTTAGATGAGTGATGGGGCCTTGTTAGTACTGTTGTTGTTTTTTAATTCTAGTGCTTTGTTTCCCTATTCAACATTACTCTTATTTACATACTCAAATTTTCTTAGTCAAGTTTTTTTTTTTTTTAATTGAAAAATAGCATGTGATTCCCCTTTCTTAGCTTTTGTTTTTCTTCAAAAATTTGATATCATATTAGGAGCTGATATTTATCCAGAATGTATACTAAAAACAATAAATCTATGCATTGCGGAGAGAGTGTGTGCATGTGTATTCCCTCTTCCCCATCCCCTCCTTATTCCTTTGCCCCCCACCCCCACCCCCACATTGCTCACACATGCACGCACACTGTTCTCTCCTCCCCTCCACTCCTCCTACACACAAAAGCAAACATGAACCATAATATCTGATGGACTCTTGAGCAGCCCCAGCAGAGGTGAGTGGTAGAAACAAGCATAAGTTGTGAGGGTAGGATAGAATTGTGTGGGGTGTATGGGTGGAAGGAGGATGGGGTGTTCTGTTTAAAACTGTTCTTTATATAGTGTCAGAATAATATCAAGTATGCCTCTTAATCAAACTTCCAGTTTATGTATGTTTTTTTTTTCTGGTGTGCTTCTGATTGACAAGCTGCAAAGAACTCGTCAGGTCAGGATGTTTGTTATTAGCGTGTGTATGTATGTGTGTGTGTGTGTCGAGTCAAGTCAAAATGATCTTTATTGAGGGTTGAAGAATAAGCTGCCAAGCTTCTTTTTACATCCTGCCCTCATAAAAAAAGGAAATAAATATAGCATGCAACGTGTGTTTGTGTGGTGTGTGTGTGTGTGTGTGTGTGTGTGTGTGTGTGCTGTGGTGGTGGTGATTCTGGTAGTGGTGATGGCAAAAAGGTGCATGTTTGTGCGTCAGTCTGAGTTTATGTGTCCATATGTTTGTATGTGTGTGTGTGTGTGTGCGGTACTGAGTGTGCATTTTCCTATGTCTCTCCACCCCCATCCTCCTAAACATTTCACTTTACTGTTCTTCCCACTTCTCATCCAGTCCCTCTTTCCCCCATCCTCCCTCCCACATCACTCTTGACCCTGCTGACCCCCCCCCCCCCCCCCCCCCCCCCCCCCCCTCTCTTTTTTTTTGTCTGTATTACACTCTCTGACTGCTTTGAAATGCTATCTGCTGTTCAACATACACATATACACCGACTTAGGCTGTATGCAGCAAAAAAAATCATTTCAACATTAACATTGCTATAAAATCAAATTAGTACTTTATCGATACTAATACACTGGTCATAAAATGCACTATATGGAAAAAATGCTGAATTTTTTGCCTCCTTTTACAAAAATGTCTTTATGAAGGTGGAGTTGGGGGGAAAAAAAAAAAAAAGAAAAATTATATCGAGATATGGGTAGCTTTCATCATAATTACAGAAATGAACATATATTAGGATAGTTCCCAGTAAAATCTTGCAGCTTTCCATCCGATATAGATATTGATTTTTAAGAATGAATTTTGAGTTGTGCCCGAATTGCCGAAAGGGGAAACACCTGTCAGTACAGTGTCAGTACACTACTGAGTTCTCTCCCGTTAACCATGCACACTGCCGAAAGGGAAAACACCTCGGCCTATCAGTGCAGTGGTTTCACTTCTGAGTTCTCTCCCATTAACTATGCACAAACTGTTTATCAATCTGAGCTGGATATTGTGTATACAGATACACAGGCTTTTGTCCCATCTTTTTTTTTTTCTTTCACTTGGAGGTGATCCCCAAAACTTCAGGTGTTTTGAAACCGTCTTATCATCATGAAAAAGTTACTTTTGGATGAGTAATTGAAATTAAAATTGAAAAAGGAAAGTCAGTTACAGCACACTGAATACAGTCTTTCTGGCCTGCACTCATCACCATACTGTGTTTAAAGATGACAGTAAAAAGTTGTTGGCAAGTGCTTTAGCAGCAAGTATCATTTCAATGCAGGCAAAAAATGTGAATGGGCTGTTACACAAAGGACTTAAACTCAACCTAAGAGTGTGGGTGCCATTGTAAACTGTATGTGTATTCCCTGTTCCCTACACTGTCCTGTTGTTGTTGTCGGATGGGCTATAAGCAACATTATCTCATCTCTATCTACTCTTGAAAAATTCAATTTTGTTTATGCTAAGAAGTTGTTGAGACCTTTTCTTTTTTGTGGGGGGAAAATGCCTGAGCGTCCCTACGTACTGAAGAAGAAATGGACGAAAGGAAGAATTAAAAATAGGACAGGTGGTGAGAGTGGGAGTGGCGCCTGCGCAGGAGATGGGGGAAGAGGGGAGCAGAATTTAGCAAATAGCCAGTCTGTTTCTAGGGATTTTAAGCTTTGACATATTTCAGTTTGCGAACTACTAAAATCAAGTAAAGTAATCTTGCTGTTGCAACAGAGACTGGATAACACACACACTTAAGGGAATGAGAGATTCTCGAAGGGAATTTCATCATACAGTGAAAAGGAGCTAAGAGGATAACACACTAGTCTAAAAAAAATTCTCTATGAAACTCCAGCACTCTCATTTGAAAGCGAAACAATCCTAAAAGAAATGCCAACATGTGTGTGAAAAGGGGGTAAAGAAAAGATAGCACACTCTCTTAGGAAGTGAGAGATTCCCGACAGAAATCTCGACACAAGGAGCCGACAGGATATCATGCTTCTTTACTAAGTGAGAGACTGCCGACAAAAATTCCGACACAAGAGCGGAAAGTGGCCAGTAGGATTTAAATACATTCCCCATGGAAGCGGGAGATTCCTGATCAGCCTAAAGAAACACTGACAGACAGGTGGAAAAAGCACCAGGGGGGAAATCTCCGACAAACGGATGGAAAAGCACCAGGGCAGAAAACTCTGACAGACGGGTGGCAAAGCTCGGGGGGAGGGGGGGGAGGGGGGACTGTGACAGTTGGGTGAAAAACCGCCAGCAGGGGAAATACTACATGGTTTCAATCATGATTGACAGTCATTTTTTTCTTTTTTCTTTTTTTTTTTTTTTTTTTACAGTCAAATCGCGTCAAATGCGCATGTGGAAATCGAGTGCGCAGCGAGGTCACTTAGGCAGGAAAAACAGACCAGGCAGCTGTTTTGCCTAAATGGCTGCCAGAACTCACCAAATGTTTATCTATACGATGCCGAGAGCTGGTTTTTCTAAACACGATTACACCTAAACGATAAATCACAATACATAGAAAGTGGAAAGTCAGTTACAGCACACTGAATACAGTCTTCTTTCAAGTTCCTAGCCTGTACTCATCATGACAATACTGTATTTAAAAAAAAAATTAGAAAAAATTGTTGGCAAGAGCTGCAGCAGCTGGTGTAATTTCAATGCAGGCCAAAAATGCACATGGGCTGTTACAGGCTATCACAGAGCTAATTGCAGGTGCTTTCAAATGACTCACAGACTTGACCTAAATGTGTGGGTGCCCAGTCAACTGTGCATTTTTGTTGGAAATTGATTGAAGTTTTTCATGTGCCCATTATTTCTTCAATAGGGCCAGAGAAAAAGTTGTATACATGAATTTGGCATTGTTCAGATTTCATTGAAATGTAGCATTATAAACCCTCCCAAACATCAGTTTTGAACAAAAAACCCACAAATAATAAGGTCAGATGAGTGATGGGGCCTTGTTAGTGCTGTTGTTATTTTTAATTCTAGTGCTTTGTTTCCCTATTCAACATTACTTTTATTTTACATACTCAAATTTTCTTAATCAAGTTTTTCCTTATTGAAAAATAGCATGTGATTCTTTCTTGGCTTTTGTTTTTTCTTCGAAAATTTGGTATATTAGGAGCTGATATTTATCCGGAATGTACACTAAACACAATAATTTATCTATGCATTGCGGAGAGAGTGTGTGTATGTGTATTCTCTCTTCCCCATCCCCTCCTTATTCCTTTGCCCCCCACCCCCACATTGCACACACATGCAAGCACACTGTTCTCTCCTCCCCTCCACTCTTCCTACACACACATACAAACATGAACCATAATATCTTATGGACTCTTTGAGCGGCCCAGCAGAGGTGAGTGGTAGAAACAAGCATAAGTTGTGAGGGTAGGTAGGATGGAATGGTGTGGAGTGTATGGGTGGAAGGAGGATGGGGTGTTCTGTTTAAAATGTTCTTTATATAGTTTCAGAATAATATCAAGTACAACCACTTAATCAAACTTCCAGGTTTGTTTTTCTGGTGTGCTTTTGATTGACAAGCTGCAAAGAACTCATCAGGTCAGGATGTTTATTATTCTTGTGTGTATGTATGTGTGCGTGTGTGTGTGAGTCAAGTCAAAATGATCTTTATTGAGGGTTGAAGAATAAGCTGTCAAGCTTGTTTTACATCCTGCCCTCATAAAAAAGGAAACAAATATAGCATGCAACATGTGTGTGTGTGTGTGTGTGTGTGTGTGTGTGTGTGTGTGTGTGTGTGTGTGTGTGGTGTGTGTGTTGTTGTGGTGGTGGTGATGGCAGAAATGTGTCTGTGTGTCAGTCTGAGTTTATGTGTCCATATGTTTGTGTGTGGTACTGAGTGTGCATTTTCCTATGTCTCTCCACCCCCATCCTCCTCACATTTCACTTTACTGTTCTTCCCACTNATGTATGTGTGCGTGTGTGTTGAGTCAAGTCAAAATGATCTTTATTGAGGGTTGAAGAATAAGCTGTCAAGCTTGTTTTTTACATCCTCCCTCATTAAACAGAAACAAATATAGCATGCAACATGTGTGTGTGTGTGTGTGTGTGTGTGTGGTGTGTGTGTGTGTGTGTGTGTGTATGTGTGTGTGTGTTGGTGTGGTGGTGATGGCAGAAATGTGTCTGTGTGTCAGTCTGAGTTTATGTGTGTCCATATGTTTGTGTGTGGTACTGAGTGTGTGCATTTTCCTATGTCTCTCCACCCCACATCCTCCTCACATTTCACTTTTACTGTTCTTCCCACTTCTCATCCAGTTTCCCTCTTTCCTCCCCCCATCAATCTTGTCCCTCCCTCCCCCCATCTCACTAATACACTGGTCATAAAATGTACTATGTGGAAAAATTGCTGAATTTTGGCCTCCTTTTACAAAAATGATGTCTTTATGAAGGCAGGGTTGGAGGAAAAAAAAGAAAAGAAAAATTATAACTAGTTATGCGTAGCTATCATCATAATAACAGAAATGAACATATATGAGGATAGTTCCCAGTAAAATCTTGCAGCTTTCCATCTGATACAGATATTGATTTTTAAGAATGAGTGTTGAGTTGTGCCCGAATTGCCGAAAGGGAAACACCTGTCAGTACAGTGCAGTACACTACTGAGTTCTCTCCCATTAACCATGCACACTGCCGAAAGGGAAACACCTAGGCCAATCAGTGCAGTGGTTTTAATTCTGAGTTCTCTCCCATTAACCATGCACACTGCCGAAAGGGAAACACCTAGGCCTATCAGTGCAGTGGTTTCAATTTTGAGTTCTCTTCCATTAACCATGCACAAACTGTTTATCAATCTGAGCTGGATATTGTGTATACAGATACACAGGCTTTTTTGTGTCCCATCTTTTTTTTTTCTTTCACTTGGAGGTGATCCCCAAAACTTCAGGTGTTTGAAACTGTCTTATCATCATGAAAAAGTTAATTTTGGAGGGGTGATTCAAATTAAAATTGAAAAAGGAAAGTCAGTTACAGCACACTGAATACAGTCTTTCTGGCCTGCACTCATCACCATACTGTGTTTAAAGATGACAGTAAAAAGTTGTTGGCAAGTGCTTTAGCAGCAAGTATCATTTCAATGCAGGCAAAAAGTGTGAATGGGCTGTTACACAAAGGACTTAAACTCAACCTAAGAGTGTGGGTGCCATTGTAAACTGTGTATGTGTATTCCCTGTTCCCTACCCTATGCTGCTGTTGTTGTAATTAACTCTTGAAAAAAATTTTTTTTTTTTAATGATAAGAAGTATTGAGACCTTTCTTTTTTGTGGGGGAAAATGCCTGAGCGTCCGTACGTATTGAAGAACATATGGACGAAAGGAAGAATTTAAAAAATCGGACAGGTGGTGAGAGTGGAGAGTGGCGCGTGCGCAGGAGACGGGGGAAGAGGGGAGCGGAATTTAGCAAACAGCCTGTCTATTTTTCTAGGATTTTAAGCGTTGACATATTTCAGTTTGCGAACTACTAAAATCAAGTAAGGTAATCGCTGTTGCAACAACAACGACACCGACACATGGGAAGAAAGGAGACAGCAGGATAACACACTGGGTTAGGAAGCGACAGGTTCAAGGGGCCTGCTGGATAACACACGCTTAAGGGAACGAGAGATTTTCGAAGGAAGGAAACTCCGTCATACAGTGAAAAGGAGCTAATAGGATAACACACTAGTCTAAAAAAAAAAAAAATTCTCTATGGAAACTCCAACACTCTCATTTGAAAGCGAAAGAACCCTAAGAGAATTCCAACACGTGTGAGAAATGGGGGTAAAAAAAACAACAACAACAAACAAACAAAAAAAAAAAAAGACACACTCCTTTAGGAAGTGAGAGATTCCCGACGGAAATTTCGACACAAGGAGCCGACAGGATATCATGCTCCTGTACGAAGTGAGAGACTGCCGACAGAAATTCCGACACACCAGCGGAAAGTGGCCAGTAGGTTTGAAATATACTCCCGTTGGAAGCGGGAGATTCCAGATAGGCCTAAAGAAACTCCGAGAGACGGGTGGAAAAGCACCAGGGGGGAAAACTCCGACAAACGGGTGGAAGAGCAAGGGGGGGAAAAACTCCGACTCCGGGGGCGGGGGACGGGGGGCGGGGGGGGGGGGGGGGGGGGGGGGGGGGGGGGGGGGGGGGGGGGGGGGGGGGGGTGTCTCACAACTAAACATTGCTGCAAAGCATGAGGGTATCCGTAGAGGTTCACACAAGGTTCACTGGGTGAGATCTTGCCTCCATTGGTTCCCTTTCCATCAGTCCCACAAATCCTTCCTCATGAGACTTGTAAATAACAAACGAGTAAGGCCATGTTCCCCACGGTAAAACATTAATTACAGTCTCCAGGCCAACTTCACCCATTTTGTCTAGAATAGACGCACACATGGTGCCCTCAGAACAAAACAGGGAAAGCGAAACCTCAAAGAAGGAACAGCTTGATTTAACACACAAAAAATTCGTTTTTCTAAAAAAAAAAAAAAAAAAAAAAAAAAAAAAAAAAAAAAAAAAAAAAAAAAAGAATTCTGATCTCAAACCGCATCGACGGTGTAAATGTGTCGTGGATATGTGTAGTGTGAACTAAATAACATGAAACACGGCCAGTAATGCGCAGATGGATTAAACTGCACGAGGTGCCATACTGTGATCAGCTAGGTTAAATGCGGCACAATCCTGATACGTTGTTATAGTTTTAACAAACATACGTATTTCCTCAATGTCGGGTCAGAGCAATATATATATAAATACACGGCCATTAATGCGCTGATAAATTAAATTGTGCGAGGTGTGTTACTCTGATCAGCCTAAGTTAAACGCAATGCCTTACAGTATACGTTGTTATAGTTTTGGCAAGCTTATGAATCGGATTTCCTCAAAGGCGGCTCAGAGCGAGTGTTTTTCGTCTCGTCAAAGCCAAAGCAATCATAAGTTTCAACAACAACAACAACAACAACAAAATCACTATTCTTACCAACGAAAGAAAGTTAACGACATAAAACGAGTCTTGGTAAATCTGAAGTTAAGAAAAAAAAAAAAGAAAAAAAATCGACTAACCTGTGGTCCACAGAAAACACGAAGGCAACGTCCTGGGCAAAAGGCACGGCAGAAAGGCACAGGCCGAGGCGACAGCAGAGCCAGAAAGACAGCAGAACCAGGACAGAAAAAACCCAGGAAAAACACCACAAACGTCCGAGAAAGGCACAAAGAGCAAAAAACGTCGGCCGAAAAGGCTGAACTAGGCACCAGCGCCAAAACACAGTCCAAGGAGGTCGCAAAGAACCACTGTCCAAGACAGACACAAGAACAGCGAGGCTTAACGAACAGACTCCAAAACACGTCCAGCCACGGCCAAAGCCAAACTCGGAACGACGCTGTCTTCCTAAAGTGAAGGGTTCCAGAGCCGATTGCATCTTGGGTACTTCTTGCGCAGTGCATTGTGGGAGGCTGTTGAGGTTACAGGGGTGGGGTTAAACGGGTGGTGGTGGGGTTTGAGAGAGGCGATGGGCAGGGGAACAAAACGATGTCCCAGGGTATCCAGGTCCAAAGTCCAAAGTCCACCGGCCGTGCACGACATCCAAGTCGGTTGTGTTTGTGCTGCACCACCTTTCTATCCCCCCCCGCTCCCTCTCCCCTTCCCCATCCGCGTCCACTCCTATTCTGCTCCTCTGCCCCCCCCCCCCCCCCCCCCCCCCCCCCCCCCTCTTTCGTAGTGACTTTGTACAGATGTGTAGGCCTCTGCTACGTGTACCGTCAGAGTACGGAGCACAGGACGTTTGGGTGTATAATAGTGGGTAGAAGCGGGGATCGAGGAGGGGGCCGGAGGCGGGAAGTTGTGTATGTATGCGTGCTAGCGTGTGTGTGTGTGTGTGTGTGTGTGTGTGTGTGTGTGTGTGTGTGTGTGTGAGAGAGAGAGAGAGAGGGAGGGAGAGAGAGAGAGAGAGAGAGAGCATGCGCGAGCGTGTTTGTATGTGTATGAAAATAAACCATTTAAAACAAATATGAATAGCATCTTCTTCTTCCAGTAATGTCCACATGCCGAGTATTCGGCAAATTATTGACATGCTGGAGGGTCACTGGGCAGCTTGAGAAAAAAAAAAAAAGAGAGAGAGAGAGAGAGAGAGAGAGAGAGAGAGAGAGAGAGAGAGAGAGAGAGAGAGAGAGAGAGAGAGATTTACGTGGAGGATCTGGTCACCTTCGAAATGAAGGAGGCCAGGGTGGGGGATTTGACGACTTCTGCGGACAGGTTGTTCCAGTCGCGGATGGTACGGGGGAAGAAGGCAGTTTGGTTTGTTGGTTAGTATGGGTTTGTTGGTTAGTATGGTTGTTGGTTTTGGTTAGTTTGGTTTGTTGGTTAGTTTGGTTTGTTGGTTAGTTTGGTTTGTTGGTTAGTTTGGTTTGTTGGTTAGTTTGGTTTGGTTGGTTGTTAGTTTGGTTTGTTGGTTAGTTTGGTTTGTTGGTTAGTATGGTTTGTTGGTTAGTATGGTTTGTTGGTTAGTTTGGTTTGTTGGTTAGTTTGGTTTGTTGGTTAGTTTGGGTTGTTGTTAGTTGGTTGGTTGGTAGGTTTGTTTGTTGGTTTGTTTGGTTTGTTGGTTAGTATGGTTTGTTGGTAGTATGTTTTGTTGGTTAGTTTGGTTTGTTGGTTAGTATGGTTTGTTGGTTAGTATGGTTTGTTGGTTAGTTTGGGTTTGTTGGTTAGTATGGTTTGTTGGTTAGTATGGTTGTTGGTTTGGTTTGGTTAGTTGGTTTGTTTGTTAGTTGGTTTGGTTAGTATGGTTTTGTGGTTAGTTTGGTTTGTTGGTTTGTTTGTTGGTTAGTATGGTTGTTTGGTTAGTATGGTTTGTTGGTGGTTAGTTTGGTTTGTTGGTTAGTATGGTTGTTGTTGGTTAGTTTGGTTTGTTGGTTAGTTTGGTTTGTTTTGGTTAGTTTGGTTTGTTGGTTAGTTTGGTTTGTTGGTTAGTTTGGTTTGTTGGTTAGTTTGGTTTTTGGTTTGGTTTGTTGGTTAGTTTGGTTTGTTGGTTAGTTTGGTTTGTTGGTAGTTTGGTTTGTTGGTTAGTTTGTTGTTGGTTAGTTTGGTTTGTTGGTTAGTTTGGTTTGTTGGTTGTTGGTTTGTGGTTTTGTGTTGGTTAGTTTGGTTTGTTGGTTAGTTTGGGTTTGTTGGTTAGTTTGGTTTGTTGGTTGGTTGGGGTTTGGTTGGTTGGTTTTGGTTTGTTGGTTAGTTTGGTTTGTTGGTTAGTATGGTTTGTTGGTTAGTTTGGTTTGTTGTTTAGTTATGAAATGCTGTTAAGGCAGCATGAATCTGGTCACTTTAATTGGGCAGCAAAAGTACAAAAAGTTTTGACGGAAAATGGGTATGGCATAGTTTGGCTGAGTCAAGGTGTTGGGTGTGAATCTGCTTTTATTCGAGAGTTGAAAGATACTCTTATTTCCTGCTTTAAACAGAACTGGCATTCTGAGTTGGAGGATAATGATAAATATAGATGGTTTCATTCTTTCAAAAATGTCTTTGAGTCTGAAAAATATTTGTCATGTGTTACTAATAAGTGGCATAGAGACAGCTTCTCAAGATTTCGACTCCGATTTTGTGGCCTTAAAAACTGTATTCAGTGGTTTCGAAAGGACCCAAACAGATATTAATTGCCCGTCATGTGGAAATGGATTCGAAAATGAAATTCATGTTTTATTTTACTGTACCACTTATGACGATATCCGTAAAAAATGTGCCATACTGAAATCCTTCCCCAACATTCCCGATCAGAACAAAGTTATACAAATCCTTTCCAGTAGTAATGAACTGTTATTAAATCTGTCGCTGAATTTATAGCACAGGCAATGAAGAAAAGAAAGAGTAGGTTAGAATTAATGTGCGATAGCGTTTAACTTAAAAAAAAAAAAGAACTATTCAAGATGATCCTGTATCATGTGTGTGTGTGTGTGTGTGTGTGTGTGTGTGTGTGTGTGTGTGTGTGTGTGTGTGTGTGTGTGTGATGGTGGGTGGGTGGGTGGGTGCTGTTTGTGGCGCGCGCGCGTTTGTGTGTGCGTGTATGTTTATGCATGTGTGAAATCAGTAAATAATATTGTTATGTGCATACATGTTCATGTTCACCCCTTGTCTTAAGGCTGTAATGCTATGACAATAAAACATTAATTTTGTCATTGTCATTGTCTCCCCCCCCCCCCCCCCCCCCCCCCCCTTTATAACATTCTTTCGTGCAGATACTGTAATTGCAGATTTTGTCTTACCAGCTTAATCGATTTTAAATGACATTCGTGGTCCGTCTTGTGTGATTATAATTGCTCTTTCGTGCTTATGCTTGCACGTTCGCGCGCGTGCTCCTCTTTGTGTGTGTATGTGTGTGTGTGTGTGTGTGTGTGTGTGTGTGTGTGTGTGTGTGTGTGTGTGTGTGTGAGAGAGAGAGAGAGAGAGAGAGAGAGAGAGAGAGAGAGAGAGAGAGAGAGAGAGAGAGAGAGAGAGAGAGAGAGAGAGAAAGAGAGAGAGAGAGAGAGATTGGATGGGCGAATGTTCGTGAAAACTTCCCTTTCCCGTTGGAAACAGAAATTCGTTATTGTCTAGCAATCAACGTGGACAATGTTTATTCAAGTTTTGGTCTGAGTCATCTTTTGATAACTGCCCTGTTAGCTCCAGCCTTGTTGGTTTGTGTCTAGAGCAGCCGTCCAGAAAATGAGTTTCATCTACGACCAAACCACTTCTGAGCACTTTCTGTCTTCTCTGGTAGTGTTCGTGTATCTACCCCTTTCTATTTGAAGGCCATGAGCACCGATGCAGTCTGTTGAGATCACGTCTCTGTTCGAAATCTTTAACGTTTATTATCATATAGGCCCTATGGTTTCTGTGCGGTAGTTTTCAGTGATTTTATCGTAAAAGCATAGTTTCGAAATGCTTCCTTTTGCTGTTCCCAGAAGTCTGTGTATTTAGATTTTGATTTCTATTTGATAGCATATTTTGTTCTCCCAGTGTCAAGGACTGACTGATAATTTCAAAATATGATTCATTTCCAGTTTATGGAGAATAGTTCCGATAAATTTAACCGTGTCTTTAATTATTTTTCATATTTCAAAGCATTCTGCTATTTCATTGTTTGAGGTAGGACATATTAACGACTTTTATTATGTAACAGAAGCCTAGTGTGAGACTATTATATATAGGCTGATTGGGAAAGGACCAAGTTCTGCAAATGTTGGGAGATTCGTTGCCTTTTTGTATATCATTCTTTTCAGAAGGGAACGCTTGGGATAGGCTCTGCTGGAGAAGGGTAGAAATATGGCGGCTCTTCATGTCATGATGTGCATAAAGGAACCATACTTCAGCGCCTTGAATTGATTATGGTGCTGTCATAAAAGCGCCTCATTGCATCTGGTTTCAGCGCTGTAAGCTTACGTTGACTTGTCCTTCTCAAGGTGTGCAATGCTTTGCTTGCTTTGTAAGATGCCCATGAGCACATGCAAACTTACCATTTTTATGAAATGAAATATGACCCTCAAAAATATTTGTATTTGATTGGTCCATTGGTCGGACAACAGTTAAACGGACTGAGCGATCGTGACGATGGAGGAATTGTCTGCCTGTGCATCCCCTCCTCCCCTCCCTCCGCCCTCTTCTCCCTTTATTTTATTAATTCAGTTTGAATTGTTAGTAGCCAGGTGCTATCGGTCGCGTTTTAGCAGACAAAAATATTTTATTCCAGTTACCAGCTCCTTACCTTCCTCAACTGATGAATCTTTTGTCATTCCGTGTAAAAATCTTTTGAAAATGAATGCCTTATAATATAAAACATTACTGAAGTCCCGAGAATAAATGTGTTTTTTGTTTGTTTAACTACATTGATTGGAAAGCCTACATTTGTTTCTTTTTCTTTTTCTTCTTCTTCTTCTTCTTCTTCTTCTGCATCAGTTTAGAAACAAATGGATTTGTTTCTGAACTGGTATTTTGCTAAACTGATTTCGGCGCCATTTTCGAGTCTTCGTTTGTCAAACCTAGAATATTTCTTGATTTCGCACAGAATATGAGAAAACTGTAGAATCAAAAACGTCTGTAAGCCCCCCCCCCCCCCCCCCCCCCCCCCCCCCCTCTCTCTCTCTCTCTCTCTCTCTCTCTCTCGTCGAAAATGTCCTTCACAAGTGTCTAGGGACAGGAGCACAGTCAAGGCGCACAATGTGACTCAAGCTGTAAAGGCAAGTGCAACCCATCCCTCCCCCCCCCCCATTCCTCTCTCTCTCTCTCTCTCTCTCTCTCTCTCTCTCTCTCTCTCTCTCTCTCTGACAGCAGCAAAATTTGCGTCAAGGCTCCAGTTTGTGAATGAAAACTACGTCTGACCAGGATCTCCACTGATCTCATCCTCTGGTGATATCATCGTCGGTTAACGCTTGTGTGGCGAGCAAGATGGCGACTTTGGAAAATTCTCTGAGTTAGAATCGAAGTTTTTGGTCCAGTTTTTGGAGGATGCAGGTTTTTATATCGTGAAAGAGAGCACAGAACGTTCTCTCATGTTCTGAGGACCCCGAGCAACTTAGCGAAGCCCGACAACTTTGTATACAGACGATATTTCGACATTAACGGGCTGGCGCCATTTCACCCTGAACACGCACGCACCAAACTGACAAGGCACATACACCAGAGCTGGTGAGTTGACTTTGCATTTCTATGCATGAGTCGGAGTACGGAGCACAGAAATAAAATAGAAGTCATACCACAGACAGGCAATCGGACAATCGGCACCAGGAAAAATTCAACACCGAGTGTTGATAAGGACAAACCATCAGACGACAGTCAGGTCGATACCCCAGCCTAGGCTGTGGGAGGAAAATCCTCTGAAGGAGCGGGTACCAGTGCCACAAACGCTAATGATAACACGAAAATCCCATGTGGAAGATGCAATCAACCCTGTACAGAGAAGGCTCTACAATGCGAGCTCTGTGACATATGGTATCACACAAAATGCGAAACATTGATGATGTCACATATCGACTGCTGAAAAAGGATGGCAAAAAGAAATACACAGTATTGCACTACTGCTTCCCCAAATCCTGCAATGATGTAACAGCCAAGTTCCTGAGTGGAATGGTGAAACTGACAGAGGACATGGAAAAAACTGAATATCAAAGTGGGGGAATGGACAGCAAAGTTGAAGATGTGATGGAAGGACATTTCACTGATCACATGATTGAGACAGTGAAGGTGATCACCAAGGAGCAAATTAAAGTAAAACTTGAAGAAGATCTGGACATTTTCGAAACCAGGATGGAGGCTAAGTCTAGAACACGTGGAAAACATGCTCGAAGAAAAGTCCAAGGAACAGATGAATGAAATCAAGTCAAGAGACGGACCAATGTGGTTATCGTCAGGCTTTCGGAAGACAAGGCAAAAACAGCCCAGAAAGAAAACAGCTGATCAGGACAGAATTCAGCAGTTTCTCACAGAAATCAAATGCGAGCATAAATCCCTGGACGTGAGTCGCCTTGGAAACATGCGAACTGATGACGAAGGACAGAAAAACTGCCCACTCAGACTAATGTTTTCCTCAGAAGCTGCCAGAGATGAAGTGATTGCAGCATACCATAAAAGAAGAAAGGAGATAAGAAAACCAAAGGAGGAGGAATCAGAGGAAGAAGACCTGTGGTGCACAAAGTTGGCTATGCGGAAAGATATGACTCCAAAGGAAAGAAAAGAAGAAGATGCACTTTTCCAGGAACTACGCCAGAAGAGAGACGAAGCCCAAAGATCGGGGGACGACAGGTTTCACTGGATTCTGAAGAAAGGAAAAGTGGTGAACGTGGGGAAGCGTCCGGCAAAAGTGCCGGCGAGTCGTGGAACTGAAGAGACCAAATAGCAACACTGTAAATAATGTAAATAGATCTACCTCAAGGTGCAAGGCTACCCAAAGTTTTTCTAGTCGTTTTTTCTAGTCGTTCTGTTTCTACACCAAAGACTGTAAATAAGTTTGCAAATTTGCTCTTGGTTTTATACTAATGTGGACCAGCTGATGAACAAAAGGAACGAGCTAAAGGCAGCAGTCGACCTCAACAAGCCTGATATCATTGGGATAACACAGAAGTAAAGTGGAAAACACGAAGTTGCTTGATTGGGGAGTGCGAGATTGCTCTGAAAGACTATGAACTGTTTTCACAACTTACATGAAGAGAGGAGACAGATGGCACTGTATGTGCGGAAGGAACTGAAACCATCCCTTTGCGACAAACTGAAATTGGATTTCTCCGAGCACATATTAGTGGAATGCCAAGTAGAGGAAGAGGACTCGCTCCTCATAGGCTTACTATACAGGAGTCCAAGTACCACGAAGGCAAACACCGAGAAACTCAATGGGCTACTTCTGAAGTCAGAGGCAGCATACTACATGACGGGCAAAAATGAAGAGGGCAATAGTACAAGGGTGACACTGAAAGAGACGGTAAGCGAAAAGCACCTGGGAGAGCTCATGGACGACAAACTGAGTTTTAAAGAGCACGTTGCACAGCCGACAGCTACAGCAAACAGAATGGTTGGGCTTATAAGGCAATCGTTTGATTTTCTGACTGAGACAACGTCATTCATTCAGCTGTACAAAAGCCTCGTCCGACCATTATTGGAATATGGCCACTGCAGTGATATTGAAGATGTTCAGAGGCGAGCAACAAAACTCCCAAGTTCACTGAAAGAGAAGCCTTACCCTGAGAGACTGAGATTGTTGGGGCTTCCAAGTTTGGAACACCGGAGACTGAGAGGGGACATGATAGAGGCATTTAAATACCTCCCACGGTCACTACGATGTACAGAGGCCAGCATTCCAGCCGTCACTCAGTAGAACCTCTCAGAGGCAACACCATGAAGCTCCAGAAAAAAAAAAAAGAAAAAAAAAAAAAAAAAAAAAAAAAAAAAAAAAAACGCTTTCGCTTTGATGTCAGAGGGAACTACTTCTCAATCAGAGTGGTGACACAGTGGAACAGTCTCCCAGACTCGGTGGTCCTGGCACCATCTGTCAACGCCTTCAAGAGCCGTCTCTGTATAAACATTGGAGGGACCTACTGGTCTGCACAACCCGTCTTGCCAGACCAGCTGATTTGGTTCACCCGCGCTCGCCACGCATGCAGCCAAGTCAGTGACAGTTTTCAGAACGCGAACAAGCCTCGGGAGAGGCCTAAATCGTCGATCAAGTCAAGTCAGGTCTACTCTACAAAAACTCTTGCATGTGACTGTCCAGTGTACGCAGACTTCAGTGGACGAAAGAACGTCTCCGTACTGCAGCTCCTGTTAGCTCAGCATCTGAATTCTCCTTTGCCAAATCATCTCCGTTGTTTTTTCTACTAAACTTCCCCATATCCTTTTACTTTCCATTCTTCTAGTCACAAGAAGTGGCAGGACGAAACATAACTGCGCCATGTTCCGTCTTTCACTTGCTTACAACAGTTGTCGTCGCCCTTCCTAGTCACAACTCCGACCGTGGTCAACCCAAAATGTGCTGGTATTTTGCTTTTATGACAATTATTTAAACTAGGAACGAAAACACCCGCATGAATGTCATCAATCTGTCACATCCCTTTTTTGAGAGACAAAAACTCTTTCATGTGACTGTCCAGAGTACTGCTGACTTCAGTGACGAAAGAATGTCACCGCACTGCAGCACCTGCTAGCTCAGCGTCTGAATTCACCTCTATCAGATCAATGGTTCATCCGCGTCATCTACACATCCATTTGTTTTTCTGCTAAAATTCCCTATATCCTTTTACTTTCCGTTCTTCTTCTAGTGACACGAAGTGGCAACACGAACGTAACTGGGGCATAAACCGTCTTTCACTTGCATACAACAGTTGTCACCCTTCGTAGTCACTTCTATGACAACTGTTTAAACTAGGAAGAAGAGACAGCATGAATGTCGTCAATCGTTACATCCCTTTTAGAGAGAGAGAGAGAGACAGACAGACAGACAGACAGACAGACAGACAGATGGTGCTAAATAAAGGGTTGATACAAATGTGACTATGGCAAAATCTGTTGTGTGTGTGTGTGTGTGTGTGTGTGTGTGTGTGTGTGTGTGTGTGTGTGTGTATGAGAGAGAGAGAGAGAGAGAGAGAGAGAGAGAGAGAGAGAGAGAGAGAGAGAGAGAGAGAGGTGTTGCTTGATTAAGGGATGATATAGAACTGGCTGTTGCAAAATCCGGTGTGTGTGTGTGTGTGTGTGTGTGTGTGTGTGTGTGTGTGTGTGTAAACAGGGTCAAGAAGTGTTGCAGAATTTAGAGTTGGGGCTACAATCATACCTTTAGTATCTCTAACATCTTGTTAACTGGCTTACCTGCTGATCATAAAGTATCAACGTGCTTCATAAATGTGAAAAAAAAAAATTCTGCATGATTCATACATATTACACAGCCTCGTTTACAAGCTTACCAAATGTTGCATAGTTTGTATGCTTAATACATACTGCATAAGTTTTGTACACTTCGTGGATATCGTACAGTTTAAAAGTCACGTCTCAAAAATACTGCACAGCTTATTTCTCCCCCTTGATGAGTATCCCACATGGTTGGTTTCCATGTTTCTTACTCCTTCACAATCATCACACAGTCTTGTTTGCATGAAAGTTATATTCCCCTTTTTCAATGCCACAGATATGGAAAAGCCGAGGACTTTGCTTTTCTCCACTGTGAAAATGGCGAAATGCCTGTTACACCTTCTGTGGACCCATAACAGTACAAAGGAACGTGAAGATCCCTGGCCAGTCCTGTCATGGTGTTTATAGTCCAGCCAACCACAAAGGCTGTCTGAGGTCTTTTTAGTTTAGAAAGCAGTGGAATGCAAACCAAACCTCACAGTCCTATGCCACACACCCAACAAGAAAGAGGATCAGCTCCATCATTTCAGTCTCTGTTTTAAGACATTGTGATGATATAGAATCCAGATGGCGCCAAACATGACCTTCTGCTTATATGTTTTCAGCCCTGGATTCAAAGATAAGGGTCAGTCAAAACAGGTTTTAGCAAAAACTGACGCAACGAATGGCCCGATTGGCAAGTAAGACTAGCAACACATGTAATCTGTGCTGGGGGTGTAATGTGTAGAGAGACGAGGGCATTTTTTAGTTGTGAACCGTAACCCGATGGTCTTATCTTTATATGTCTCTATAAGTCTACATGTGACATGCTTTTCGGACTGAGATGGAAAGCCAGGGTGTCCTGCAGGTCCATAGAGTTAAAATCTCTAAAGGAAGTGACTTGATCGAAACCAACACGCTATTCTTGACTTTTGCTATGCCATCTCTTCCAGAGTTTGTCAAAGTGGATTATGTCCAAGTGAAAGTTACGCCTTTTGTGCGTTCTCCTTTGCGGTGTTTCAAGTGCCAACGCTTTGGGCATTCCAGCCGAGCTTGTCGGGGTCAGGAGATTTGTTGTCGTGATTGTGGACAGAAGAAGCATGATAAATCTTGTATAAGTGCTGTATACTGTGTCAATTGTAAGGGTGACCATCCAGCAAATTCAAAAAGTTGCCCATTGTGGAAAAAGGAATGCGAGATTCAAAAAGTAAAGATTGAGAGAAATGTTCCTATACTGAGGCGAGAAGGTTAGTGGAGGCCAGGACTCCTTCGGCTTCTACTTATGCACAGAAGGTGGTCAGCGATTCTGCAAACCGGTCATCGGGTGATGATCTGGGAGCAGCTCCATTCACTGCTCTGGAGAAGAAATTGACAGAATTGTTGTCATCGGTTTTGGATCGGCTTACTATACTTGAGCAATCAGTTGAGGTTTTGACTCAGAAATGCAATAGTGCTCCGACCAGCAGTGTACAACAGGCTTCAGTCCCTGCTGGTAGAGGGAAGAGGCATTCCAGTTGTACAAAGTGCTGTGGACCAGAGGTCAGGGGTGAAGGATCGGAGAAAAGAGTTGTCCCCTCACTCACAAGTCAATAACAGCAGTACCAGACAGGCACGCAGTGAGGAGCGTCCTTTTCGGACTCCAGACCCTCTTAGGGGAAAATCTCGAAGCCAGGTATTTGGTGCTGCAGGTTTCAGTCCACTAAGAGCAAATTCCAAGCATGGCAACAAACAACTTAGAAATTTATCAGGAGCATCGGCTTCTGATCTTGTCTGAAGAACCGTTTTAGTTCTTCGATGGATAGTGAAGTTTCTGGGGAAGAGGGCTGATAGATATTCTTTTAACAACCTAACATGGACATACTCCAGTGGAACATAAGGGGAGTTAAAGCAAATTGTCGGGACCTTGAGTTATTGTTGGCAGAGTATAGATCTCCGATAATTGCTCTTCAGGAAACCCTTTTAACTGCAAGTAAGAAGCATGAGATTACTGGTTTCTCCTGCATACTCAAGCCAGCTTCTGCAGACTTTTCAAGGAGAGGCGTTTCTCTTTATATTCATAATTCGGTACTACTACATACAGAAATTCCACTTCAGGCGGATCTGGAGGCAGTGGCAGCTCGTATCTCGTTAAACAAGACAGTTACGATATGCTGTTTGTATCTGTCTCCATCTTTTGTGATTTCGAAGAGTCAGTTGGATGGTTTAATTTCTCAACTCCCTCGCCCATTTCTTTTATTGGGTGACTTGAACGGTCATTCTTCACAGTGGGGAAGTAACTGTACTAATTCCTAAGGGAAAGTTCTTGAAGATTTTATATCGGATCATGATCTCTATCTTCTGAATTCAGGCTCACCGACCTTTTGTTCTCCTTCAGGTTCTTTGACTCACTTGGATTTGTCCATTTGCGATCCTTCCTTATTTTTGGACTTAGAGTGGCAAGTTCATTCGGACCTAAGCGGGAGTGATCACTTTCCGATTTTTTATTATTTTACGAAGCAATTGCAGGAGTCCCCTCGGGAAACATGGAAGTTCCGCTCTGCAGATTGGTCTTTATCAGCAACAGATTTTAAGTAGAATGGCTATGAATCTGTTGCAGAGTTATGATGATCCTGTTTTGCAGTTCACTAAAGTGATTGTAGAGAGTGCTAAGGAAGCTATTCCCAAGTCCCATGATAAACCTAATGATGTTAGACCCCTTGGTATGATGAAGAGTGCAAAACTTTGAAGGGTAAGAGAAAGAGTACTCAAAGACTTTTTGCTAGATTTCCTATGGTGGGGAACAAAGTTAAACGTCAGGCATGTAGGGCTAAGTGTGTTGGTATACTTTTAAAACCAAGAAAGAAAGAATCTTGGAAAATTTTTTGTCAAGTCTGTCCTTAAAGGTCAGTTCAAGGAAAGTCTGGAAATTAATCCGTAAGATTAAGGGAAAGTCGGCTACATCAGTTATTAAAAGTTTGCAAGTAAACAGATCAATTATTACAGATAAAAAGGAGGTAGCTAACTTGTTAGCTGCTACTATTCATCAAAATTCGTCAGCTGATCATTATTGCAATGAATTCCAGCGTATCAAAAGATCAGCGGAGTCAAAATCTTGTTCTTTCGTACCAGATCGTTCTCAGGATTATAACTGCGTTTTCAGCATGGATGAGTTAAAGGACGCCAATTTGAAAGCCAACAACTCAGCTCCTGGACCAGGTGACATTCATTATCAATGTATCAACATTTGCCAGCTGAGGGTTTAAAGGTGTTGTTGTCACTGTTTAATCATGTTTGGTGTTCAGGTATTTCCCACATTCTTGGAGAGAGGCGGTTGTTGTTCCTATTCCTAAACCAGGGAAAAATCATTCGGATCCTAACAACTATCGTCCTATAGCTCTTACTAGTTGCTTATGTAAAACTATGGAGAGAATGGTATATTTCTCGATTGTTCTGGCAGTTAGAATATCTAGGGGCATTGGATGTTTCCCAGTGTGGATTTCGGAACAGCCGCAGTACTACTGATCACCTGGTTCGATACGAGTTTTAGAAAAAGCTTATGACATAACATGGAGGTATGGAATTCTTCAGGACTTGAAGGCACTTGATTTCAAAGGAATTTACCAACGTTTATTGCTAATGTTTTGTCTAACAGGCATTTCAGTGTCAGACTTCATTCTACTTTTTCGGATCCTTTTGAGCAGGAGATGGGTGTTCCTCAGCAGGGTAGCATCCTTTCTCCACTTCTGTTCAATCTCAAGATTAATAACATCGTTCAGTCAGTAAAGTCTGGGATTGATAAATCATTGTTTGTTGATGATTTCTCCATCTCTGCCAAGGGGAAAACCTTGGCTGCAGCTGAGCGTCAGCTTCAGTTGTGTTTTAATCGTGTTCAGCAGTGGGTCACTGAAAATGGATTTAAGTTTTCAGCTACTAAGACAGAGTGTATTCATTTCCATAGGAAAAGATCTCAGGTCTTAGAACCAGCTATCAATCTCAATGGTCAGGTAATTAGTTTCCAAACAAGTGAAATTTTTGGGAGTTATTTTTGATAGTAAGCTTTTCTTTTTTGCCTCACATTAAGTACATTAAACAATCTTGCCAGTCAGGTTTGAATGTTTTGAAGGTTATTAGTCACACTGATTGGGGTGCAGACAGGCGAACTTTGTTGCAATTGTATCGGGCTTTGGTGAGACCAAAGCTAGATAATGGTTGTGTGGTATATGGATCCGCACGAAAGTCTTATCTCAAAGCTCTTGATCCAATTCATCATCAAAGATTGCGGATTGCTCTGGGAGCATTTCGCACATTTCCAAAAGAGAGTTTGTATGTTGAATCTGGTGAACCCCCTCTGGAGCTAAGGAGATTATGTCTTTCCATGAATTATTATCTGAAACTGAGGGCTAATCCAGAAAACCCTGCCTATGATATTGTCATGAACCCCGCCTTTTAGAGCCAAATATGACTTAAAGCCAAATGAGATTCCTCCACTAGGTATTCGTATTTTGCCCCACTTCGGGGCAGCTGGCATTGACCTTGATGCTGTTGATGACGGTCCATTACAGACTGATGTACCTCCCTGGAAAATAGCCAATCCAGAGATTAATCTATATTTAACTCTATTTTGAAAGGAAGCCACCTCGAGTGCTGCATATAAACAACTCTTGAGCAATGTGAACTTTAAAAAGATTTTACCAAGATTTTTACAGATGGTTCTAAAAAAGATGAGAGGGCTACAGCTGCCATTGTGTGTGATAACAATTTTCAGGAGCCTACCTTTTTAAGATTGCAGGATTGACCAGCCGCCGTGACGAAGTGGTTAGCGTCGCGGACTCCCGGCTGGGAGGTCGTGGGTTCGATCGAATCCCATCAGAAGTCATGTGGGTTTTTTCTGCCCCGACCGGCTCCTACCCAGAGTTGAGTTTGCTGCGGGCTCAGTTGGGAAGACTGTGACCACACAGTCGAGTTTCATCCACTTAATGGATGCGTTTCTAAGAGTGTTGCTCAAATTTCCTGACCAACACTGCAGGTGTCTGTATCTCTCGGGCCTGGTTGACGCCGGGATATATTATGAAAGGAAGCGTAGAGTATAGCCCTGTCATGTAGTCTCAGACCGAAATGGAAATCCGTAGCATCATCTTAATCATCCTCATTCTCATCGATCAGCATAGAAAAAAAAAATGTCTCAGGTTCTGTGGCCCTTCATGCCCTGCTCTCATGGTGACCTCAATTTCGATGTCCCTCCACGTCTGTGGCCTTGGTTTGGTTCCGTCGGGGTCACCGGTATCGGCGAGTCGGCTGTCGTTGGACGGACGTGGTGGTGCCCTCCGGGGGGAGAGCTCACTCACGCCGGCTCCGCGACTAAGCAATTATTGTCATCAGTAGGGGGCTTAGTAGGTGGTGTCCTGCGTATGTTAGATCAGAACAGGCGCCACTGAACACCACTGAAGTGACTCGGCGGCAGTGCAGTGTCTCCTCCGGTGGGTTGCCTCTTGACGGCTTGACATTGACTGCTCCCTGTGATTGATTGCCGGTGCCGGGGCTGTGGCGGGGCCGACCGGCTGTGGCTGTGGACGGGGTGTCGGAATGAGCGGCGTGGGTGCACTGCCTCTGAAGGTGGCGCAGAGGTTGGGACAGCAAAAAAAAAAAAAAAAAAAAAAAAAAAGATTGCAGGATTGGTCGTCTGTTTATACTGCTGAACTGAAGGCTTTAAATCTGGCTCTCAGTGCTGTGTGTTCAGGTCAGATCAGAACGATTTCCTTATTTTATCGGATCATTGTCGGCACTGTCGGCTGTATCGACAAGAGAAGTTTCACATCCAGTTTTGGCGGATATTCATGATCTTCATACTCAGCTTGTCTCTTCGGGAAAGCGTATAGTTTTCTGTTGGGTCCCCAGCCACATGGGAATCTATGGTAACTCAGTGGTAGACAAAGCAGCCAAACAAGCTCTCGGTGCAAGTCTTTCCAGGAGGCCTGTGCAGTTTGTTCCTCACTCAGATCTTCGTCATAAATCTAGTTTGTATTGTCGTGAACTGTGGCAGAGTGAATGTTCTAATCAAATTCATAATAAATTGTTTAAAATTTGCCCAGATTTAATCAATCCTTTCCCATCGGTAGTACGTAACCATAAAGAGGAATCGGTTTTGTCACGGTTACATATTGGGCACAGCTATATAACGCACAGTTGGATACTCAGAAGGGAAGACCCTCCATGGTGTGTTGCATGTGACAGCTTGTTCAGTGTTAATCATTTTTGACTGACTGAATGTGCTGATTTGATGTGTATCAGAGAGAAGTTCTTTTCCACCAGTGATTTATCAGTTCTTTTTTCGTGAGATTTCAGTGGATCTTATTTTTTCTTTTTGAAA
>JADBJO010013509.1:40037-52097 GCA_016801955.1 Conus betulinus | reverse complement strand
TTATCATTATAATCCTACTGAGTGCCATGGACCACAGCCCTACTATTATCATTATAATCCTACTGTATGCTATGGCCCATTTCCAGCCCTGTCTATTATCATTATAATCCTACTGATTATAATCCTACTTTGCTCCCATAGGAACATAAGCAATGTTACATGATCCTCAAACAAGTCCTCTGTAGCTGATCTCAATTTAAGTGGATGACACTCAATTTCATCGCACTGAAGTGAATATCACTCTGCTGGATATCACTTGGGTAAAATGCCATTAGTTCTAAACTGTCAATAAAAAACAATTACGTTAGTTCTAAACTGTCAATAAAACCATTTACCTTGTCGAGTTATATTGTGTATTATTTTGTTTCTTAGTCAATAATTTGTAAGTTTCTCTTTCTTGAATTCCGACACGAGGCCATGCTAAAACGAAGATTTAACTGTAACAAAGTATGTTCAGCATGTCATTAAATCAGTCTAATGTATACACATGATTATCTGATGTGTATTCATATTTCTGCTCCCCATACACACATACATCCAGTCATGAAAGCTGTGATTTATGAAGTACCAAGTTTTCATAACTGAGAAAAAAGAAAGAAAACGTAACACCAAAACACACAAAAACAGAAGCAGGTAGATCTGTGAGTGTTTGTACATGTCCCTAATTAAAATTCAAATAATGTGCACATGGAAACCACTTGCTCTTTTGAATTGATGTTGCAACTGTACATACTATACAGTACACTATACTCCTAGTCCTACACATGAACCTAATAACTGAAAGACATTAATTATCCTGAACATGTTTGGAAAATGAAATGCTTTTACAAATAACTGCAAGTATATTTTTCACAAAACTGTTGATAAAGACCAATACATTCCACTAGTTCATATTGCAAAATCAACCTGTGAATTTTCCATACTTCTCAAGCAAGTGTATACAATGACAATGAATCTAAATGTTCTATGTTATGAGTTCCTACAATCTGTCGCCATCGCAAGAGACAGAAAAGGGGTGTATATATAGAAAAGAAGAGCATGCAAGAGTATTTCACTGTTTCAGTGTATGCGGCACAAGCTAAATTTGCATTGTCACTGATCACAAGCAATTTCCAAGGGATTCAACAGAATGTGTTAAGACTAATAAGAGTCCAGATCATATAATAATGAACATAATGTAAATGTACAGCTGGTTTAGAATGTGTAATTTAAGACGTGAAAGAACATGACATGTACTTAGACTGGAGAAATTATTTTTTTTTAATAATTATTACTCACTGTCTGCATTTTTGCAGAAATCTTGAACTTCTTCTGGCATACAATCATCTGTCATCATTGATTTGCAGGCCTCCTCCACAATGTCAGTGTTCAACTGAAAGTTACAAAGTACAACTATGTTATAATTCTTCAAATAGTTAAACTCAAGTACATAATGCACTCATGCACAACCACCACTGTCTCACTCCCAGTGTAATGATGCTTTCTACTTATGTATAAATTGCTTCAAAACAACAGATATTAGGCATTCACTGTTCTCCATGAAGACAATGCAACACCAAAGAATGGTTTGAAACTAGATATATTCCATTTTTCTCTGTTATTGTGGTTTGTGTTCACCCATCAATGCAGAATTTTTTTTTTTTCCACTGGTCATGAACCAATCCCATTTTCATCTTTGGTTCTTTATGTGCGCAAGGAGCACGCTGTAACTTAGTATAAGTGTAAATGGGACCTGGGTCCTTCACCTGTATACATCTGAAAGAGCTGAGTAAAGACCACACTTCAGGTCAACTGAAGATGGCTGGAAATCTATGTAGAAGCCAGAATAAATGGCAGTGAGGGATATTGGGTGGAGGAGGGTTGGTGTGTTGTGTGTGTTGGGGTGGGTGGTCCTAATGTGGCAACCACCACATTGAAAAACCCTGCCATGGGTCAGCTTTTCTGGCATCTCACTGACAACAGGATTAAAGTTCCAGTTCAATGATTCACAAGCAAATCTGAATCAATTCACAAACTTCATTTCAACCACTCAGGACACCTCATAACTTTTAACGGGGTGAATTGGGCCAGTCAATGGGGATTGAAAAAAAAAAAAAAAAAGAGTATCACTGCTATCAGCATGATAATAACAAAAGTTTTCTAACAAGCTCATAACAAATGTGTATACTGTGAAACTGAAAGCATGCTAATTTACACATTTATGTATTCAGTCAATGTGAATGTATTTGTAAACGCTCAAATAAATTAATATTAACACAAGATTAAACCAAGGATAAATGCCATCTTTCAATAAAATAAAACAAAAAGAGCGAACATGGTATACTATCCTTTATTGTCCACAACAGTTGTGAGAATGACAGCTTTCTTACCAAGATAATGCTACCAGCTGAAGTTGCAGGAGTTGGCTTGTTTGTCTCTGGATGATGTTCCCAAAGATCATTGGAAAGCAAGTGTTCCTGGTACTTCACCACATTCTTTCTGAGAAAAAAAAAAAAAAATGATGAATGCAACATTTCAATGCTACTGTTCATAAACTGTCTTCATTCTTGATTACAAAAAAGTGAAACCCATATACAAAAAACAAATTTGTGGTGGATGAACATGATGGCATAAAAAATTGCAATACAATGATATTGCTTTTGTAAACCAAAAGTCATGAGATAATGAGTTGATGAATTTAAAAAGCTGCCAAAAAAAATGATCAGCTTGTAACACACAAGTATACTTTAAAGTGAAATTGTACTCCCTTTTGATTACTTTAAATCACAATGATATGCAATGATTTTGACCTCTCAGTCGTCACAATTGCACTTAGCATACACACACTGGCACAGTCACACATGTACACCCACACCACACACACCAACACCACTACGTCACAATGAACATGGTATCTTTACAGTGGCTGCAACACTATGCATATTGCCACTATTTTTTTTAATTTTTTTTAAAATGAAGACATAAATAAAGGCCTAACACAGATCTACAGGCTAACTTCCGCTAAGGCATCTGACTCGAAATCAGTCAGACACCCAAGTCAGTTTCTTCTTCGTCACCGTTCACACGAGTCACAGTGGCAGTGTTTACAACTTGAATTTTGCCCTTGCCATACATATTTTATTGTATTGAACATTTAACTCATCTTATACCACAACTTTACTGAGTTAAGTATTAATAGTCTTCAGCGGAACAATCAAAAATAAATATAAAACTGAAAAATCTTACCAAAACAAGCCGGCCGATGTCGAAGTCTTCCATTTTGAAAATCGAAACCGGAAATGAAGCATGCACCTCGAGCCTCGGGACGGCACATCGCCAATAGGCGAACCGCGTGAGTGACGTCAGTGTTGGCGGTCCCTTTCTTTCACGTCTCTGCTTAAACCTAATGATCCTCAACATCGATTGTTGTCATTGATCTGATCTGGAAAAATATTATATGTCTTCTCTCATTATTTGTATAAAAACTGCCTGTGCTATCATTAATATCAGTCTCAATTTATCAGGGATGTGAATGGACCATTTGATGATCAATTCAAAAAAACAATAAACAAGCAGATCTATCCAGAAAATCTACTCGATCCTTTAGAGCAAAAATCATATTTTGCGGAATGATAGTGGGCAGAAGGATCCCGTTTGGTGAGGGAGGGGGTGAAAATGAACACGAGGATATACTCACTTTCTTTGAAGCATGCTTCTTCAAAATGCCTGGAACATATAGAGGCTCTGTCTATGTTGAACCCGGTGTCCATTCTGTTGACTGCTCGCACAAGTGCTCGCTCCCAATCGGGACAGGGGTCTTTTGATTTGAAAAAATAATAGGCCTCTATGCCTAGATTGGCAGGCTGGGCATCCAACTACAGCACAATTCTTTCCTGGCATCCTGATGGACTTTGTATTAGCAAATACCTCGACGATGATCTGAACAGCGACTTGCTCATATAGCGAAAGTGAGTAAACCGGAAGAGAAGCGTACGCCTGACCGAAGAGAGCAGCGCAAACGAAACATGAGCCCTGTGACGTCAGTGTTGGCGGTCCCTTTCCTCTACGTCTATGGCCAAGCGCACCTCCACAGAGGATGGACTGTTGTGGTCCAACAGGCACTGGACCAGGTCAAGCGCACCTCCACAGAGGATGGACTGTTGTGGTCCAACAGGCACTGGACCAGGTCAAGCACATCTCCAGAGAGGATGGACTGTTGTGGTCCAACAGGCACTGGACCAGGTCAAGCACATCTCCAGAGAGGATGGACTGTTGTGGTCCAACAGGCACTGGACCAGGTCAAGCGCACCTCCACAAAGGAGGCCTCAACAGCAAAGCCAAGGCAGATCACCATGATCGCACCCTTGTGACTCTGATTGACCATCCTCACAACCTGGAAATCAAGACAATTCTTTTCAAGAAGTTTTCTATCCTACAGACTGATCCCAAAGTTGGCAAGACATTCAAGGAACCTCCTCTGATGGCCTTCAAACGAGTCCGAAACCTGGGCGATCATCTGGTTCAGTCGTCATTCCGACCCAGACACCCCCCCCCCCCCCCCCCCCCCCCCACACACACACACACACCACACACCCCTCCCCGAACCACTACTCCCTGGACGACGGCTGCTGTGACAGACAAAAGTACAATTGCTGTCCCTTCCTCAACACTACCACGCTCACCTTTAAAGGGCCCTCAGGACGCCATTTCACCATGAGGAGCAGTTTCATCTGTCAAAACCAGTGATTTGGTAAATGTAGTCCACTGCAGCCTGTGCGGTCGCATCTACATAGGCGAGACATGCCGCACACTGGAAGAACGCTGCAAGGAGCACAGGGACAGCATCCTCCTGAAAAAAAAGCAAACCCCCGTGGGTATACACTTCAACACCGATCCCCACAACATAACCCCACTTCTCCATATCAGTGGTCTGGCGGCGCAAACAGCACTGGTGACTCCTTCAAGAGAAAACATGGAGAAACAGATCATCCACCATCTCGGTACTACTACAGCACCAGATGGCCTCAACATCAAAGACTAAACCAAATCACAGCCTCCCCCGTCCCCATCTTTCCCCTTTCCCTCCCCTCCCACCTCGTTTTTTCCCCCTTCCCCCCCCCCCCCCCCCCCCTCTCACTATCTACGTTCAAATGCATTACGTCATCATGCAGTGATGATGAAATTGTGATCTTTACGTAACTTGCATTGAAGACTCTACGAGTCGAAGTACACAACGTAGAGGTACACAACTCCCGATCTCTCAAATGGTTTTCACAGTTTTTTTTTTTCCTCCGTTGTTTTGCATCCATATGATGAAATTACGACTGGAGGGGGAAATGTTACGCTAAATGTGACTGCA
Source organism: Conus betulinus (assembly GCA_016801955.1). Taxonomy (NCBI): domain Eukaryota; kingdom Metazoa; phylum Mollusca; class Gastropoda; order Neogastropoda; family Conidae; genus Conus; species Conus betulinus. The sequence continues at coordinate 46,759 of JADBJO010013509.1, read as the reverse complement.
TCATACTGCGCTACAATATACATGCATCTCTGCACCTGTCTGTCTGTCCCTATCTGCCCGCGTCTCTCTCTCTGTCTCTCTCTCTCTCTCTCTCTCTCTCTCTCTCTCTCTCTCTCTCTCTCTCTCTCTTGGCAAAAATGGTTAAACCATATGCACAATAATAAAAGGTTTGGTATTTACAGAACTTTTGGGCAACTCTCATGATCTGAAAGCTTACATAACTTTAGAAATGGATAGACTCTTTAAATGCATAATGGCAAAATTTAGACATGGAGTATCAGAATTAGCAGTACATCAATTCAGATACAAAACCCGTATTGATGGCAATTCTTTGCTTTGTCCTCTTTGTAAAGAGTCACAAGAAAATCTCTCTCTCTCTCTCTCTCCTCTCTCTCTCTCTCCTCTCTCTCTCTCTCTCTCTCTCTCTCTCTCTCTCTCTCTGTCTGTCTGTCTCTCTCTCTCTCTCTCTCCTCCTCTCTCTCTCTCTCTCTCTCTCTCTCTCTCTCTCTCTCTCTCTCTCTCTCTCTCTCTCTTGCAGGTGGTCCAGAAACGTTCTGGCATGAAAGGCCCGTAACGCATCACCCCCAAATTGCAAAAGGCATCATCAACAGGGCGGACGGAGCATTTTGCTTCTGTTAGGAACTATACTGACCGGTCATAATTTCGTCACGAGGAACACATACATACATCGTATTAGACGGTTAACTTTAGCAGAGAGAGAGAGAGAGAGAGAGAGAGAGAGAGAGAGAGAGAGAGAGAGAGAGAGAGAGAGAGAGAGAGAGAGAGAGAGAGAGAGATGAATATATTTTTACTGAGGGTAAAATGGATAAACTAATAGCTTTTTTTTTTTACACACACGCTCTCTCAAACAACAACAACAACAGCAACAAACAATATAAAAAGAACATATTATACAAGATACACGGAAAGGAAATATGAACAAGCTTGTAATAACAAAACATAATTATCATAAATAGTACTTAGCGGATTAGGCCTCAGAGAGAGAGAGAGAGAGAGAGAGAGAGAGAGAGAGAGAGAGAGAGAGAGGGGGGGGGGGGGGGGGGGTGGGGCTGAAAAGTACCCGGTAAGTCACTGTGCTAACCCACTTGCATTGAAGTGTTTAGGTGTTTGTCACAAAGAAACAAAGCCCATAGCCGCCACTGCTCGCCATTGCTACGACCACAACGACTGTGGTTTGAGGGTTGTTTCCCACTACCACTCAGATGCTCTAAGTGCCTTCTTGCGCAAAAGTATGAGAGTACAAGAAGAAGTCTGAAAAGAAACCCCCCTAGTTCATCTCCCACAGAGAGTCAGTGGTTCATCTCCCCCACAGAGAGTCAGTGGTTCATCTCCCACAGAGAGTCAGTGGTTCATCTCCCACAGACAGTCAGTGGTTCATCTCCCACAGACAGTCAATGGTTCATCTCCCACAGACAGTCAGTGGTTCATCTCCCCACAGACATTCAGTGGTTCATCTCCCACAGACAGTCAGTGGTTCATCTCCGACAGACAGTCAGTGGTTCATCTCCCACAGACATTCAGTGGTTCATCTCCCACAGACAGTCAGTGGTTCATCTCCCACAGACAGTCAGTGGTTCATCTCCCACAGACAGTCAGTGGTTCATCTCCCACACAGTCAGTGGTTCATCTCCCACAGACAGTCAGTGGTTCATCTCCCACAGACAGTCAGTGGTTCATCTCCCACAGACAGTCAGTGGTTCATCTCCCACAGACAGTCAGTGGTTCATCTCCCACAGAGAGTCAGTGGTTCATCTCCCACAGACAGTCAGTGGTTCATCTCCCACAGACAGTCAGTGGTTCATCTCCCACAGACAGTCAGTGGTTCATCTCCCACAGACATTCAGTGGTTCATCTCTCCCACAGACAGTCAGTGGTTCATCTCCCACAGACAGTCAGTGGTTCATCTCCCGGTTCATCTCCCACAGACAGTCAGTGGTTCATCCCCCACAGTCAGTGGTTCATCTCCCACAGACAGTCAGTGGTTCATCCCCCACAGTCAGTCAGTGGTCCATCTCCCACAGACAGTCAGTGGTTCATCCCCCACAGACAGTCAGTGGTTCATCTCCCACAGACAGTCAGTGGTTCATCTCCCACAGACAGTCAGTGGTTCATCATCTCCCACAGACAGTCAGTGGTTCATCTCCCACAGACAGTCAGTGGTTCATCCCCCCACAGTCAGTGGTTCATCCCCCACAGTCAGTGGTTCTCCCACAGACAGTCAGTGGTTCATCTCCCACAGACAGACAGTCAGTGGTTCATCTCCCACACAGACAGTCAGTGGTTCATCTCCACAGACAGTCAGTGGTGGATAAAGGCCTCAGGTTCGCCCAGGGACTGTGTGTCTACCACTGCTACAACTACCACTGCCACTACCACCACCGCCACCACCACTACTATATTTTTTTTTTTCTACTACTGCTACAACTACCACCACCACCACTACCACTGCCACCACCACTACTATTGATTCTTCTACTACTGCTACAACTACCACCACCACCACCACTACTATCGCTTCTTCTACTACCGCTACAACTACCACCGCCACCACCACCACCGCCACCACCACCACTACTATTGCTTCTTCTACTACTGCTACAACTACCACCACCACCACCACCACTACTATCGCTTCTTCTACTACCGCCGCTACAACTACCACCGCCACCACCACCACCGCCACCACCACTACTATTGCTTCTTCTACTACTGCTACGACTACCACTGCCACCACCACTACTATTGCTTCTTCTACTACTGCTGCTACAACTACCACCGCCACCACCACTACAATTGCTTCTTCTACTACTGCTACAACTTCCACCACCGCCACCACACACTATTATGCTCTTCTACTACTGCTACAACTACCACTGCCACCACCACCACCACCACCACCACCACCACCACCACCACCACTACTTGCTGCTTTCTACTACTACTGCTACAACTACCACCCGCCACCGACACCGACAACCACCGCCACCACTACTACTATTGCTTCTTCTGCTGCTACTGCTATTACTGCTACTACTACTACTACTACTACTACTACTGCTGCTGCTGCTGCTGCTGCTGCTGCTGCTGCTGCTGCCTACTATTGTTGTTACTAATATTGCCGAGTGGTCGACTGCATGTGAATGTTTTGAATTCTGTTGTTGGCGGTAAAGAAAAAACGCGCTGTTTCCTATCTGCACCGGAACGTTAACGGTCTAATTTCTAAACTTAATGAAAAGGATTTTGTTTCGTATGTTTGCTCTTTTGATTTATATGTCTGGTGGAAACATTTCTTGAGGATTGTTCTTCTAACGTATTTGCTGGATTTTTAACATTTTGTGTTCCTGCTGTAAAATTCGCGATTCAGGGGAGGCGATCTGGTAGTTTGGTATGTCTGATTAAAAATGACTCTTTACCATATGTTGAACAAGTTCATATCAAATCTCGAAACTGTGATGTATTTCTTGTTAAAAAAAAACTTGTTTGATGTGGACAGAAATGTTCTACGTATTTATTCCTATGTACCTCCTGCGGGTTCGCCGAATTATGTTTATTTTGAGAGTGAAAATGGTATAGCAATTCTGGAGGATCACATGACTGGTTGTATATGACCTATAATGACGTGTATGTGTGTTGTGTGGAGATATGAATAACATTTCACATGTTTGTCAGAGAATAGATAATGATACTATTTTCGAGTTGCAATGTGCGAGTCATCCATTAAATGTTGGTAGATGTTCCCAGCATAAATCGTTGAATGATTATGGTAAACTTTTATTTGATATGTGTACTGCTGTAGATTTGGGTATTCTTAATGGATTGTGTCATAGCGACCTTGTAAGTCGTTTACACATATGTGTTAGGAAGTGGTTTGCAGTGTTAATGATTATTTTATGATGTCTTGTGAATTATATGCGTGTTTAAGTGATTCGACAATGTCTGTCCAGGGGTCACAAATAGTCATTTTTTATTTAAATTCCCGAAAAGAACAGAAATTGATGTGAAACATTCATCAGTTCCTGAGACCCAGGAGGAGAGAGAGAGTCAGCCGGTGGGAAATGATCGCTGCCTTTTACTGAAGGGACATACAGAATACAGAGCGACAATTCGTGTCTGAAGATCATACTTCTTTCAGCTTCGTCATAAAATAACAGCCCCCCCCCCCCCCCTCCCCCTCGTCGTCCCCTCTCCCTCGTCCTCCCCCCTCCCTCCCCCATCCCATCGCCTGCTCCCATCTCACCCCTACGCCGCTGTCTACACTCACCCGCTCCTCCCACCTCCCAAAGAACCACGTCTTACCGGAGATACTGATGCTGTTCCTGAATTGTCATACTGAAGAGGAAAGGGGCTGCCAGACCACTCTCCTGCAAGTGGAATGATAATACACGGTGACTACCTCTGTGCAGAGCCAAGTCTCGCCTGCACTGGTGTGTTTTCACAACAGTCATCTGTCTAAAGAGCGACTATCAGCTTTTCTGTTACTGCTAAACCATGAAATGCTATTTGTTTCCTTTCCCATATTGAGAGCACTCGGCAGCCATATACACGCTAAACTCACCAAATCATATAGCGCTCAGCTAATATCATTCTTGGTAGATGATCACTTCATGGTGGGAGGTTGGTGACTGTAATTTGCCCAAACAAAATTATACCTTCTTCTTCTTCCTTTTTGTGTGATGGAATGCTTTACTGAAAAAAAAAAAGTCAGCCAACTAGACAAAACTAGGCATGAAATAAAGCATTGGATAAATGAAAGATGTACATGAATTATTATTGCCCTGATGAAACATGAATTAAATAGATAAGTCGGTAATCGAATAAATTAAGAACTAAAATAATTGATGCAAATCAATTTTGATGTACATGAGTAAACTGTTATAAAATGTGTGTGGATATAACATGTGTATTCAAAATAAAAATTTAATGAACAAATGAAAAACCAACCAGATCTCACTAAAGATGTGATCCTTGACATGAATACATAAATGAATAGAATGATTGATGGACCATTGATAATCCATTTGACTGAAATGCGAAAATAAACAATTGGATACAAGTTAGAATAAATGAATGAGTGAATGCATTTATTTACTAAAATGCTGCAACTAACTGGATAACCAAACCAAAGCTTGACAGCGAATGGGTCATTAAAAGAAAAGAAAAGAATGATGATGAAGAAACATAAAACAACCACAGCTGCCACTGCAGCCCTGGCTGAATCCTGGACATTCCCTACAAGGAAGGACGCAGCACAACCCTGTCATGTTGTCACACTAGAATGGAACTCTATCGCAGCAGCATCTTCGTCATCCCCATCCTCATTCATATTAGAAAGGACTGCGTTTCACATATGAGACCATCCATCACGGCGACGTATTGTCGAATTTCTACCAACAAGGTCCGACCAGCGCGTTGGGCTACTGCGTAAGTCAGACATCTGCTAAATCGTGACCATGAGACCCCCTTCTCAAACTCCCTCGTCTTAGTCATTTATTCATTTATCAATATCGGTTTTCTATAGGAGGAAACAGGTCTAGAATTATTGTCTGTCTGACACTCTGTCTCTATCTCTCTCTTCTGTCTGTCTGTCTCTCTCTCTCTCTCTGTCTCTGTCTCTCTCTCTCTCTCTCTCTCATCTCTCTCTCTGTCTCTCTCTCTCTCTCTCTCTCTCTCTCTCTCTCTCTCTCTCTCTCTCTCCAAATATTCCTTGATTGTAAGAAGACAGTGACAATCTTGAAAAATACATGTAGAAGATCGTACTTTTCGTACAGTATTTTAGGGACTGTTTTGTAGTATATCGCGAAAACAATGCTGACAAAAGACGCTGCAAAAAGTAAACAGATAAGTGAAGAAGAGAACAGCACGATAGAGGCATTCATACTATATTTACTACCACGCAGAAAAATACAAAAACTGTACATGACATTTGCGAACTTCAGGAAGGCTTTCGAGTTTGTGAATAACAATAATACTCTATGAAGTGTACAATACAAGAAAGAAGAAAGAAAAAAAGGAAGGAGAGAGAAAAAAGGGGAAATAAAAGGAAAACTGCGAATTGTTAATCTTTCACAGACCTTAGAAATATTCATAATAATAATAATAATAATAATAAATACTTATATAGCGCCTATTCTCGGCTAGAGACCAAGCTCTAAGCGCTTTACAATCAACCCTCGTTTACACAACGGGCTGCCTACCTGGGTAGTGCCGACTGAAGAGCTGCCAGCTGACGCTTCATTCAGTCGTTTCCCGTGTCATCCAGTCAGTATCGTTCAATATCGATAACTCATTTTCCTTACTTCCTTCATTCTTTCCATTTCTCACTCAGGGTGCATGCTATGTGTAACGTGTCATCCATACCAACGGCCAAACTGGCCTTCTCTTCCGAATGTTGGTGATGGGATTTTACGTGTGTGCAAGATGTTATGCGTGCGTTCACACACGGAACCTCGGTTTATAGTCTCATTCGAAGGACTGTATGGGAAATTCATAACATGCTGCTTGCTACCAAAGATCGAAAAAGTGTGTGTTTGATTAATCCAGAATATCCAGATAATGTAAACGAAGGTCCCTAAATCCCGAGTTGATTTCATTTTTTTCATAAATAAACTAGAAGTAGATTTGATAAGAATCTGAAAATATGGGGTTCAAACAATCCCTGGAACTAGTAACATATCTTCTGATCATATTCTTAAGTTATGTAA
>JADBJO010013509.1:32537-35037 GCA_016801955.1 Conus betulinus | reverse complement strand
CAATCATAATCCCGCAAATGTTATCAGAAATTATGAAGCGCTAGGACAACCACCGATTACATATGCTCGACAAGGATTTCCGAGTGCTGCTATACATTACCTTAACATTGCCTACTGACACCACAGTGCTGGGGAACACTTAAAACAGGAACCATATATATATATATATATATATATATATATATATATATATATATATATATATATAGAGAGTAGACTCTGAGGCACAAATTACTAAGTAATTGAAACACCTTTACTATCATCTGCTGTTTCTCTTTTTTATTTCAAGTGTGATAAACTATACTAAGTAGTGTAACCGATACTACTATTATATTTAACATAATCATTAATTCACATGCAAATCTTGAATTATAATTAGAAAAAAAAAAAATATTGATGTAATAATCCCTAATTTACCTTTCCGCCCATCCAACCCAGTTTGGTTCCACGCTCAAACACCAAAAGTGGAACTCTGCAATACGTGTCTACCCCAGGTACCACCACCCGTCACCTATCGATCGAAAAACCCTCACACACGCTCGGACACCGCGAATGCAGTCTACCCTCTGCACCCACCATGCGCTGCGTGACAGACTCGTCTCTTTTAATACTAAAAGTTTCGGTCCTCCGACACCAACCTACACCCTCAGAAAATAACCAATCTTTACCAAACTTGAAAACAATATTTCTGTACGTCTACGACCACTACCAAGTGCAACAGCATATGTCTTAGCACATGAACACCACTGAAACTAATCCACTTATGTGCATCAATGTAGATCAGAAACACACAATATTTTACTCCTACACCTATGGCTTTCTTTGACTTTAAGTTCAAAGTATATCTTTTTTTTTCCTTCAAACTTCCGCGCATTTCAATGTCGACACTCTCGTCTCTCCTCCAACAAAATCCTCCCGTTTGTCGAACTTACATAAAAGAAAACTTTGCGAATGAAAACAAATTAAAAAATCCTCCAGTTCTGGGGACTGAAATACAAAAGATGATGAAATAATATCTGCAAACAACTGACTTTACAGCCCTCCAGAATTTCCGCTACTTCACACGCTCACCTTGGCCAAAACAGGAACGACACACACTGGACGACACCCTCAGTCACTGGGACACTGCCTCACAGACAACGCCCTGGTAGATGCAGAACCAGTCACTGAACATCGAAACACCAACAGGCAAAACTCAGGTAGGGTCAAAACAGGAACGACACACACTGGACGACACCCTCAGTCACCGGGACACTGCCAGACAGCCAACGCCCTGGTAGATGCAGAACCAGTCACTGAACATCGAAACACCAACAGGCAAAACTCAGGTAGGGTCAAAACAGGAACGACACACACTGGACGACACCCTCAGTCACCAGGACACTGCCAGACAGCCAACGCCCTGGTAGATGCAGAACCCGTCACTGAACACCGAAACATCGACAGTCAAAAACTCTGGTAGCCAAAAACCTTCAAAGTCAGTCGAGGGCATACCCAGAACCCCTGCCCCAACGGCAGAAATAAACTTGAGCAAAATGCTAACCCAACCTTCGTGGATGGTGCCTCAGTTCATACTGACTTGCAGACACATGACGACACTCCGAATGCACCTTGGAAACTCACAAGACAGCACACTCATGCACGGACCCCGATCACATCGAAGAACTCCAGTTTCAGAGTGTTCGTTTACACACGTTAAATCCACTATTCCGGCGAGAGTCTAAGCGTTCTCCTCCTTCCCCCCTCCAAGAATTTACAGGTAAACATACCTCCGACAGGAATCACCCACTGCATGTCCACTGTCCACCTAGAAATGGACGGGCCACACTCCACAATTGTCGCTGAGGCGACCTGTAACCAGTTCGTGCGTGACAGTGTGTGTGTGTGTGTGTGTGTGTGTGTGTGTGTGTGTGTGTGTGTGTGTGTGTGTGTGTGTGTGTGTGTGTGTGTGTGTGTGTGTGTGTGTGTGTGTGTGTGCGTGCGTGCATGCGTGTGTGTGTGTGTGTGTGTGTGTGTGTGGTGTGTTGTGTGTGTAGGCGTGCATGTGTGTGCACCTGAGAGAGACAGACAGACAGACAAACTGACAGACAGACAGACAGGCAGACAGATAGGAAAAGTGTGGAGGGAATGCTGAATGGCGAGAGGGGGAACTTTCATTCCTTTCTTTTGCGTGGTACTTTGAACTGAGTGGTTTTAAAGAGCTCACACTGGCAACTCCAGAGACCACGATCGCCCGGTCCTGCCTCCCTCAGTGGTATGGCCCCTCGTCACTTACAAATTCTTGTTTCCTATATCACGGTCACACCAAGGTTACCCAGACACAGCCTCGCCACTTCATGTTCACTGTAAGCCATTAGTATCAAGTGATAATGAGACTGCCCACCAGATCAGACAATACCCGACCACTAGGCTGCTTAGGCAGTGTTCTCTCATGCCTGAAACTATCTGCTTTGCTGTTTAACCATCATGAGCTAGTGTCCCTGTTCCCAACACCCCCCAT
>JADBJO010013509.1:20037-27537 GCA_016801955.1 Conus betulinus | reverse complement strand
TATAGACTCTGTGACATACAGACACTGTGACATAAAGACACGGTGACATAGTGACACATATAGACACTGTGTGACATGTAGAAACCCCCCATAATTTGGTGACATAGCGACATCGTGACATATAACACCACGACATACAGACACACAGCCACATATAGATACAGCGACATACAGACACAGCGACATGCAGACACACAGGCATACTGATAAAATTTAGACATGGTGACATTTGGACGCGGTGACCTGGGACATGGTGACATACCGACGTGGTGACATGTAATAAATAATCATCATCATCATCATAATACACATGACAATAATAATCATAATAATGATAATGATAACAATATGATAATTATAATGTCAATTTACATGGCGCCTATTCTCTAAAAAATTAGGGCTCTAAGCGCTTTACATAACAAACACACACGCACACACACACACGCGTGCGCGCGTGCCCGCGCGGGAGGCGCGCGCACACATGCTCACGCACGACCACACACCCACAACAACAGACACACGCATGCACGTACGCACGCACTCACGTCAACACAGCCTGCACACACAAGCAACACAACCACCAGGCACTCTCACGCGTGCACGCAAAAACCCCACTCAGGCATTCGGAAGGTGGATTGGGAAGTGGGGGTGGGGGTGGGGGGATTACGACTGATGAAACAAATTTGTCTTAACGGCAGATTTGAAAGAAAAGAAACAGGTAGAAGCCAGCCTGCAGGCAATTCGACTCTGGACTGGAAGCCAGTGGAGGGCCTGCAACAGAGGAGTGACATGCTGACGTTTAGATGCTTTGCAAACAAGCCTGGCAGCGCTATTCTGAACCTTCTGTAGTTTACTGAGTAGGTAACTTGGTGAGCCAGCCAAGAGACTTGCAGTAGTCCAGCCTTGAGAGAACTTGGGAACAAACCGGAGTTTTTGTGCTTCAGTGGAAAGGAAGTGTCTGACTGAACTGATCTTACGTATTTCCAGATATGCTGCCTTGCAAACATTAGACACGTGGTGCTTGAAGGAAAGGGGTGGAACCAAAAGACTTAGTCCACACCGAGGTTACGAGCCTGGGATGACTGTTGAATATCAGAACTTTCGAAACTGATGGAAGAAAGAGGGGAGAATGATCTTGGAGTCTGGGAGGAACAAGGAGAAGAACTTCACTTTTGTCATCATTCAGTTGCACTTTATTGAAAGTCATCCATTTCTTTAAATCTTGGGAACAGCTTTGAACATCACTGACAAACATCCTTGAGTTCAGATACAGAGCTTGACGCCAACCCAATCCACGGTCCCACACTGCCCAAGTCTGGGGACGTGACCTGGTAGTTATGACTCCTGTGTCAGGCAGGTGGAGCAGAGAAAAGAGTCATGAAGAAGGTTTCAATCCTCCACACCACGTTTGAGCTTCCAGAGCCCCCGATGGGTCACGGAGAAAAGAAAGAGCCACAGACAGTCAATGACAAGGACGTGATGGAAAGGAGTCATCTGAACAGTGTCATGGACTGACGAGGGAAAGGAAGCAACAGGCTCTGTACAGCTGTTTGACAGCGTTGACAACAACAAACAACATCACCAATGGCATCATTGTTGTACTGGTGCTTAATGGAGAGTCGATGTGACATAGGTGTGTGTGTGAGTGAGTGTGTGTGTGTGTTGTGTGTGTGTGTGTGTGTGTGTGTGTGTGTGTGTGTGTGTGTGTGTGTTGTGTGTGTGTGTTTGTGTGTTTGTGTGTGCGTGTGCGTCCATGCGTGCTGCTGTGCGCCCGTATGTGCGTCTCTCTCTCTCTCTCTCTCTCTGATTCTCTCTCTCTCCCTGTGTTGTGTGTGTGTGTGTGTGTGTGTGTGTGTGTGTGTGTGTGTGTGTGTGTGTGTGTGTGTGTGTGTGAGCGCGCGCGTAAACTAATGCGTACATCTGTGCGTGCATGAGCGCACGCGCGCGCGCGTGTGCGCGCTTGTGTGTGTGTGGTGTGTGTGTGTGTGTGTGTGGGTGTGTGCGTGTGTGTGTGCGTGTGTGGTGTGTGTGTGTGTGTGTGTGTGTGTGTGTGTGTGTGTGTGTGTGTGTGTGTGGTGTGCGGTGTGGTGTGTGCATTAGACTTACATATAGCGTTTGCGTCAGCGAAAATGATGATAACGATGATGATGATGATGATGATGATGATGATGATGATTGATGAATGATGATGATGATGACGACGACGACAAGGGACAACGACGAACGATGACGGGAAAAAATACGATGGTGATGGCAAAAAACAACAAAAACCACAAACATAATTACTTTTACTTAGAGACGATTAAAACAAACAATAAAAATCAGAGAGAGAGAGAGAGAGAGAGAGAGAGAGAGAGAGAGAGAGAAGAGAGAGAGAGAGAGAGAGAGAGAGAGAGAGGAGAGAGAGAGTGGATGGAAACAGTGAGCAGTAGAGGGCTTGGTACCTTCCAGATGAATTCTTTAATTGAAAAACATGGCATGGGTCTTTGATGTCATAACTGATGTCTTTGTCAGCATGTAATTGCCCCTCTCTCTCTCTCTCTCTCTCTCTCTCTCTCTCTCTCTCTTCTCTCTCTCTCTCTCTCTCTCTCTCTCTCTCTGCCTGTCTGTTTGTCCGTCTCTGCAAAGATAACACGCCCTCTGTAGAGCGTACTATCTTTGATCTCTCCCCCCCCCCCCCCCCCCCCCCCCCCCCCCCCCCCCCCCGTTTGTGTCTGATCAGAAATAGCAGCATCTGTGTTTTGCACAGCTCGGGTCTAACTGGCTATGGTGGTGTATGATAATGATTATGTCTTTGCCAGTTCGTATCTCTCTCTCTCTCTCTCTCTTTCTCTCTCTCTCTTCTCTCTCTCTCTCTCTCTCTCTCTCTCTCTCTCGTTTTCTCTGATTCTCTATCTTTGTCAGTCTGTCTGTCTGCCCGTCTGACTGTCTATCCGCCCTCTCTCTGTCTCAGAGAGTGAGCGAGCGAGCGAGCGTGCGTGCGCGAGTGCGAGAGAGAGAGATAGAGAGAGAGAGAGAGAGAGAGAGAGAGAGAGAGAGAGAGAGAGAGAGAGAGAGAGAACACACACAGTAAAGACAGAGACGCTGAGGACAGACAGACAGACAGACAGACACAAGCGCACATACACACACACATACACACACACACACACACACACACACACACACACACACACTGGACAGGTAACCAACAAACAGACATACAGACAGACACAGACTGAGATAGACAGACAGACAGAGATAGACAACAGACTGTCTCAAGCACTTAACATAAGTCGGACGAAGACTTTTTTTTTGTGTGTGTTGTTTGTTTTCTGTATGTTTGTTTTCAACTATCAATGAACACGCTTCTTTGAAAATCCTTCAATGCGTATCTTATCATGTTCTCCCATCTACACGCCATCAAAATGAATGTATATGAAGAAAGCCTGGCGGTGGTTGTGGTAAGGAGCAGGAAGGCGGTGCTTGGGGAAGGGGGGAGGGAGAATGATACGTCGTGACAGTTGGGGTAGGGGAGGGGAGGGGTTGCAGTGGGGATGAGTGGTGAGTGGTGAGGGCAGAGAAGAGAGAGGGATGAAGTCTCTCCATCCGGAGGTAAGCCGACAGGCGGTGCGCCATTGCTCACCTTCACAAGAACAACGAGTGGGGCTAGCTGGTCGGTCGTCACACACATTTAGGGAATTGTGCGTACAGGAAGAGTGAAGCGCAGTTATGTCCCCTCTCCTCTCTTCAAATGTCAAATACTCTCACAACACACAAAACGCGCGCATGCGCGCGCGCGCGCCCGCACACACACACACACACACGACGCACACACACACACACACACACACTCACACACACACACACACACACATTATTTTATTCAATTTCATAATAAGTATGCAAGTATATACTTGAGTGTGAAATTGTAACGGGGCTGTTTGATTGTACAGCGTTCCTGAAGAAGCCTTTTTACAGGCTTAACAATTAAAAAAAAATTAACTCTGTGCGCGGTGTGACGACTATATTTTCATATATATATATATATATATATATATATATATATATATATATATATATATATATATATATATATATATTCATTCATATACTATCACTAATATTACTAGTACTGATGCTGCTGCTGTCGGTGCTGCTATTGGTACTAACTCTTACACAACGACAGCAGCAGCAGCAGCAGCAACAACAGCAACAACAACAACAACAACAACAACAACAACAACAACAACAACAACAACTACTACTACTACTACTACATCGAATGCCGCTGCTGCTGCTGTCGTCGCCGTCGTGACTGTTGCTCCTCTACTACTACTACATGTGTACTACTACTAGTACTACGACACGACGACGACGACGACGACGATGACGACGACGACGAGAGAGAGAGAGGGGGGGGGGGGGGAGAGAGAGAGGAGGAAGGAGAGAGGAGGGAGGGAGGGAGGAGGAGGGAGAAAGAGGCGAGAGTGGCGTGCGGGAAACAGCATGTTTAGAACAATCTGATAATCGGAAGATACCAAGGAGATGCAAGGCAATCGGTTTTGAAGCACCAGGGCAAAAAAAACAAAAACACACAAATGGAGAGAAAACAAGATACAAAGCATATAAACGTACTCTCAGTTTATCTTGAATAAGCGTGAAATATTCCATAAAGAGGAAAAACCGTTTGGGGCCGTTATAGCCGTTAGTAACGGCTATTCTGGTAAACATCGGCCATCATCCGTGGCCCATAATGAACATACCTACAAATATTCAGAACGATCGGCCAAGTACTTTCTGAGATATTCATAAAGAAGTTAAACCGTTACGGGCCGTTAAAGCTGGTAGTAACGGATATAACGGTGAGATATTCCATAGACAAAAAAAAAAACCCTTATGGGCCGTTATAGCCGTTGGTAACGGATATACCAGTAAAATAAAACATCGGGCATCACTCTTGACCCATAGTGACAATACCTACAAATTTCCATAAGGATCAGCCAAGTACCTCCTGATATTTTCCATAAGATAAATTATCGTAATGGGCGTTATAGCCGTTAGTAACGGCTATAACGGTAAAATAAAATACCTAGCACCCCAGATTGCCCTCCATCCCAGAATGCCCCCCGGGGGACGTTTCAGTATCCCAGAATGCCCCCCGGGGGACGTTTCAGTATCCCAGAATGCCCCCCCCCCCCCCCCCCCCGGGGGACGTTTTCAGTATGTCCCCGGGGGACATGTTGGGTATGCTAGAATGTCCACCGGGGGATATGTCGGGCATGCTGACACGTCCCCCTAGAGCGAAATCTAAAATGTCCCCCCCCCCCCCCCCCCCCTATCTTTTATGGCCCCCATGAGGACAAATATATTTTCATTCCAGAATGCCCCCACCCCCAATTCTCTCTCTGTCTCTCTGTCTCTCTCTCTCTGTCTCTCTCTCTCTGTCTCTGTCTCTGGCTGTCTGTTTCTGTCTGTCTATCTGTCTGTCTGTCTCTTTCTCTCTCTCTCTCTCTGCGACATCTTAAAACACTGATTCTTGCTTACCTAACCTAGAAACAGACGAAGACAGAGGCAGAGGCAGGGAGAGAGAAATAAACAGACAGACAGACAGACAGAAAGAGAGACAGAGACAGAGACAAGGACAGAGAGAAAGAGAGAGAAAAGAGGCACAATCGAGTGGAGATGGGAGAGAGCGAGGAGGGAGGGAGGGAGGGAGGGAGAGAGAGAGAGAGAGAGAGACAGACAGACAGCGAGAGAGACAGCAGGGCAGACAGACAGGTAATGTGACAGACAGACAGAAAAAGGAGGCAGACAAACAGAATGAAGACAAAGCAGACAACAGACAGAGAGAGCGAGACAGACAGACAGAGAGAGAGCGAGAGACAGACAGACAGACAGACAGACAGACAGAGACGAGAGACAGACAGACAGAGAGAGAGCGAGACAGACAGAGAGAGCGAGACAGACAGACAGAGAGACAGAGCGAGACAGACAGACAGAGAGAACAAGACAGACAGACAGACAGACAGCAAGAAACATAACAGAGAAAGCGAGACAGTCAGACAGAGAGAAAGCGAGACAGACAGACAAATACAGTCAGAGAGAGAGAGCGAGAAGACAGTCAGAAAGAGCAAGACAGACAGAGTGAGACAGACAGACACGGACAGAGAGCGAGACAGAGAGAGAGAGAGAGAGAGAGAGAGAGAGAGAGAGAGAGAGTGTGTGTGTGTGTGTGTGTGTGTATGTGTGTGTGTGTGTGTTGTGTGTGTGTGTGTGTGTGTGTGTGTTTTCCGGAGTGACTCTTCATGGCAAGTGTCAACTTGCTTTAAATGGAGACATTGTTTCTTTTTAAAAAATAGCAACTGGATGAATGCTAATCAACGGAACATAGTAAGCGTGACGCGTGTCAACAAGTGTCAGAACACAGAAATACGTCACACCTGCTTGTTAGTCCAGGCGATATTTAGGGGTACCTGTTTTTGTGTTATATATTTTTTTTTTTTTGTTGTGTTGTTGTTGTTGTTGTTCTAACATGATTTTGG
This sequence comes from Conus betulinus, assembly GCA_016801955.1. NCBI lineage: Eukaryota > Metazoa > Mollusca > Gastropoda > Neogastropoda > Conidae > Conus > Conus betulinus. Next base: position 21,013 of record JADBJO010013509.1, on the reverse strand, counting down.
GGTGCTGAATCAAAATCCGTTGGAGGCCACTTCGTAAATGTTGGGCATTTTGAGTTATTGCGTAAAATCCAAGATGGCCGCCACCAGATTTGTAAACTGCAAATATAGAGGACAAATGACGCTGATGTGTATTTTTTTTATACTGAATTTTGGTCTCAATCAAGAAAATTATTCAGTTAACCAGAATGATTCATAGTATCTAAATTTTTATCCAAATTTCAGTATGTTTTATCCGATTTTCGCTTTTTCCAAAATGGCTGCCATTGGAAGAAAACAGTGCCTTTCTTTATTATAATTGGCATGCAAAATCAAATCAGTGAAGCCGACAATCTAAATGGAAAAGAACTGCTAAAAGGGAATAGCAAGCCTTCTGTCCTTCCAAAATTGTAGCATCAAATAATTAATGGTTGCATGCGTAGAATAATCAAATACATACATGAACAAAGTTGATGATCCGTGTCCAACAGGATCTGGCCTCAAAACGTAGTAATAACAGTCGTAGTGGACTATTTCTTACAAGTACTGTCTTATCAGAGAGAGTGAATGAACAGCGGAAACTTTAGAATCTACAAAGCATTATTACAGACGCGCACGCATCCACTTACAGAGAATATACTCAGACGCATACACACACGCATACACTCGAGCACGCACACACACACACACACACACACACACACACACACACACACACACACACACCACACACTCACTCTCTCTCTCTCTCTCTCTCTCTCTCTCTCTCTCTCTCTCTCTTTATAGATGAGAAAGAGAGAGAGAGAGAGGGAGAGAGACAGACAGACATAGACAGAGACCGAAGGAGAGAGAGAGAGAGAGAGAGAGAGAGGGGAGAGAGAGGAGGGGGAGAGAGAGGGGAGAGAGAGAGAGAGAAAGAGAGAGAGAGAGAGAGAGACTTACACTAAGTTTGGGGGGGGGGGGGGGCATTCTGGGATGACAGTGATTGTCAACCATGGGG
>JADBJO010013509.1:10000-18645 GCA_016801955.1 Conus betulinus | reverse complement strand
AGTCAGCTGACAGCAGCGTGCCGACGGTAGTGGTGAATTGTTAACTGATTGGTGTTCATTGTAAAACGTATAGTGTCAGTTGTGAATCCGACAGCATGTAGTAAAGACGTAGAAGCATTGCTCTGTCTTCTGAGTTGACTGAAGCGAGAACGAAACATGGTGTCAGAATTGTGAACAGAACCTTGGAGGTGAAGGAAAGAAATCTGAATTGAAGACGACGATAGAAGTTGAAACATGGAAGACGAACAAGAAGAAAGAGGAGCCAGACGACGGCATGCCAAGATTCCTCTGCCCCCTAAACTGGAGGTGAAGGGAGGAAATCTTCAGAGTAACTGGGGAAAGTTCAAGAGGCTGTGGGACAGCTACGAAAATCGTCACGAATCAGAATGAAGAAGATCCAAAGTACAGGACAGCAGTTTTCCTTTCATGCATTGGTCTAGATGCTCTGGACATCTATGAAGGTTTGTCATTTGCTGATGAAACTGAAAGAATGACATAGACACAGTTCTCAGAAAATTCGAAGAATACTGTGTGGGCTCCACCAATGAAACTTACGAAGCGTTCAAGTTCAATCGCCGACATCAGGCAGCGGGAGAGTCCATGGAAGAGTTTGTGGCAGACCTGAGGAGACTGGTGAAGACCTGCAATTATGGTCCACAGGAAGACAGATTGCTGAGAGACCAAATCGTGTTGGGCGTGCGTGACGAGACTCTGCGATCAAAACTACTGGAGGTGAGAAAGCTGACATTGACTGCGTGTGTTGATATGTGCAGAGCGCATGAAACGAGTCAGCAACAAACCCTTCAAATGACGAGAAAGCCCCAGGATGCGCAGGAAGTCCAAGCATTTCGAGAAAAGAGAGCAACTAAAAAACAAGAAACAAACGAAGCAATTCAGAGACCAGGGTGAAATGCGGATATTGTGGTGGAAATCATCCAAGAGGAAAAGAAAAATGTCCAGCATTTGGAAAAAGATGCAAAGCCTGTGGGGCACATAATCATTTTGCACTGTGCTGCAAAACACCCAAGCAGTTTCAGAAGAAAACCAGAATTCGACACATCGAAGAAGAGACAGACACAGAAAGTGAAGATGAAATTCTCAAGATTGATGACAGAACCAGCAAAAAGGATTAAAAAACATACGAGCAAAAATGCTGATAAACGAAATGCCGGTAAGATTCCTTCTTGATACAGGAGCAAAAACAAACGTAATGTCTGAGAGCCTGTACATCGAAGTTACTGGAGAAGATGCTTTGACCTGCAGGAGACGAAAAAGAAACTTGTGATGTTCAACGGGACTGAAATGAAGCCTGTTGGTGAGATAGTGTTGCGAGTGAAGAATCCCAAGAACAGAAAGAAGTACACTAGGTCAACTTCGTGATCACCAAAACAGACTGCAAGCCAGTACTGGGACTGAAAGCTGTACAATACATGCAGATGTTGACAATCAACGAAGAGAAACATTGCAACAATATCAGCAGATCAGAAAGCTGAAGAGGCAAACGCAACGGACATACTCACAAGATACAAAGATGTGTTTGAAGGAGAAGGAAAATTAGAAGGAAAACTCCATCTGGAAACCGATCCCAGCACCGCACCAGCGAAGATGCCTTGCAGAAAGTGGCCGATAGCAGTCCAAGAGAAGTGAAGAACGAGCTGAAAAGGTTGGGAAAATGGATGTTGTCACCAAAGTAGACACCCCAACGGAGTGGATCAGCAGCTTGGTCGTGGCAACAAAGGGCAACGGGAAGGTCAGACTGGCATTGATCCCAAACCACTCAACAAAGCCCTAAGGAGAAACGAATACCCCATTCCAACTGTTGATGATGTACTGCCACTCCTCCAGGATGCCAAATATTTCACACACTTGGATGCCAGAAACGGGTTTTGGCACGTGGTACTGGACAAAGATAGCAGTTACCTGACGACCTTTGAAACTCCTTTTGGCAAGTACCGGTGGAAACGGATGCCATTTGGATTTCACCAGCCCCAGAAGAATTCCAGAGGAGGATTGACACGGCTTTGGCAGGACTGCCAGGCTTGGTAGCGGTTCATGATGACATTTTTGTTTTTGGCAAAGGAGCAACCGAGGAAGCAGGAGAAAAAGACCATGATGCCAACCTGAACCGTTTTCCTACAAAGATGTCAGGACACCGGAATCAAGCTGAACAAAGAGAAGATTGAGCTGAAACAAACGGAGATATCATACTTGGGCACATCTTTTCAAGAGAAGGCTTGAAAGCTGATCCAAAGAAACTGGACGCTGTCCAACAACTCCCAGTCCCTGAAGACAAAGCAGCAGTGCAGAGACTACTGGGTGTAGTCGGTTACCTTCAGAAGTTCGCACCAAATCTTTCTGAAGCAGCAGCACCACTCAGACAACTTGTGAGAAAGGACGTCCACTTCAGATGGGATGAAGATGTCCATGGTGAAGCTTTGAAGAAAGTGAAGAGAATACTTTCTGAGCCGCCTGTGCTTCGATACTTTGACTCTTCAGGAAAGTCTACGACCACACTTCAGTGTGATGCTTCACAGTGCGGACTAGGAGCATGTCTCATGCAGGAGGGTCAACCAATACAGTACGCTTCGCGAGCATTGACGGAAACAGAACAGAGCTACGCTCAAATAGAAAAAGAGATGCTGGCAATACTCTTTGGACTGGAAAGGTTTGAAAGTTACGTCTATGGAAGAGACATCCTGGTAGAGACTGACCATAAGCCGCTTGAGACTATTCACAAGAAAAGCCTACTTTCAGCGCCAAAGAGGATTCAGCGCATGCTACTCAGAACTCAAAAGTTTAGATACACAGTAGTGTACAAGCGCGGAGCTGAGATGTATCTGGCTGATACCCTCAGCAGAGCAGTCAGCGGAAAGGCGGATCAGCAAGTCACCCCAAAGAAGCTATCTTCTACACAGAACTGGAGAACACTGATCCCCTTCAAGAACTGGCCATCAGCGAAGAGAGACTGAACAGTCTCCAGCAAGCCACACAGGAAGATCCAATCATGAAAACTATCAAAGCTGTCATACTACAAGGTTGGCCTGAGGAGAAACGACAACTTCCACTGCAGTTACAAGACTACTTCCCTGTCAAGGAAGAACTGTCAGTCCAGAATGGTCTTGTCTTCAAAAGCCACAGAGTGATCGTTCCAGGAAACGAAAGAGAAGACGTCATAGGAAAACTCCATGCAAGCCACTCAGGAATTCAGAGTTGCATAAGAAGAGCACGTGAGGTAGTCTACTGGCCGAGGATGAACTTGGACATCGAAGACTTCATTAAAGAATGCAGCGCCTCTGCAACACATTCCAACGTGGCCAGCAAAAAGAACCCCTCATCAGCACAGCAATCCCTGACCTACCCTCGCAACACATTGCCTGTGACGTATTCGAACACAAACAGCAACGAATATCTGGTTAGGGTCGTTCATTACTCAGACTTCTTCGAGATTGATCGTCTGCAAACGAGAGAATCTAAAGAAGTCATCATCTGCCTGAAAAGACACATGGCGAGACACGGAATACCAGAACGCCTGACAACAGACTGTGGAACTCAGTTCACATCCATCCAGTTTGGAAAGTTCAGCAAAACATACGGATTTGTTCATGTGACAAGCTCCCCACATTACCCACAATCCAACGGGAAAGCAGAGAGCGCAGTGAAGGCTGCCAAGATGTGTATGAAAAAAGCAGAATACAACCATCAAGATGTCTTCCTCGCTCTACTCGAGTTGAGAAACATCCCCACAGAAACGGTGAACAGTTCGCCTGCTCAAAGACTGTTTGGCAGAAGGACGAGAACTCAAGTGCCAACTTCAAGGACTTTACTGAAGCCTGCAATTGTATCATCCAAGAAAGAGCTTGAAAAAAGAAAAACGAAGCAAGCCCATTATTACAACAGAAGTGCTGTAGAACTAACAGAACTTATTCCAGGACATATTGTGAGATTCCAGCCGCCAGGATCCAAAAAGTGGGTCAGTGCCAAGGTAGACCGACAGATGAATGTCCGGTCATACAACATTCGCACAGAGGACGGACGTCAGTTCAGAAGAAATCGCCGACAGCTACGGGACACAGCAGAAACAGAGCTTCAGCAAACGGTCCACACTCATGGACTAGTCCAGGGAAGGAAGAAGTCTGGAAGCCAGCAGCAAGACATTCCCTGTAAGCAACAGCAAAACGTCATTTCATCAACACACAGACGCTGGAAGAACGTCAGTGGAGCAGCCTGAACAAAACGGGCAACAGCCGCCTGAGTCAGATCAACCATCCCCCAGGAGCCAGTCTGAGACAGCCAACGACAAGGAACCCGACATGGCACACAGCCAACACATGTAGGGACAACCCGAACTTGTTAATGTCCCTTACCGAACAAGGTCTGGTCGACAGAGCAAGAAGAGACCGGATTTTCTGAAATATGAATGAAATTGAAGACTACAACGCAATCAGAAAAACGTAAAGCATTATGAAACCTGGACAGGATTGTAATGGACTGTGTAATAATTAGACATAAGGGAATGAAAGAATTGGGAATAATGTGTAAATTTGTTAACGTGGAGGTATTAGGAACAGAGACATCCAATTTGGTTGTAAGGTAGAATTGGGAAAAAGAGTTCTTTTTTGTTTTCCTAAAGAAAGGGGATGTGACATGTGTAAACGTGTTAACAGTGTGTTAACACCCTTAGTCCGCTTAACGTGTTACAGTGTGTTAACTGTAGTCAGTCAGCTGACAGCAGCGTGCCGACGGTAGTGGTGAATTGTTAACTGATTGGTGTTCATTGTAAAACGTATAGTGTCAGTTGTGAATCCGACAGCATGTAGTAAAGACGTAGAAGCATTGCTCTGTCTTCTGAGTTGATACTGAAGCGAGAACGAACACACACACACACACACACACAACACACACACACATACACACACACACACGCGCGCGCGCGCGCGCGCATACTCGCATATGCCATAGTTAGTAAACACAGTAACATGTGCATTTCAAGTACAAAACACTTTCTAAATAGTCAGGTTCATACATAAGGCAAAGAGGGTGGTGGTGGTGGTTGGTGGTGGATTTTATGGCGGAATGTGCAAGTACTGGCAACTTAAATGGTTTGAAATAATGGCGTTTGAAGGTTGATGTTCATTGGTGTTCTTTGGTTGACTCTGGGAGCGAGTTCCACTGACATGAACTTGAATATGTTAAACTGGATTTGAATGAGTCAATTCTAGGAGCACGGACATGAAGTTTGGGTACAGCCTTTGAGGAATTAATTGAGAATCTGTGAACAAATGTTGAGGGTGCCTTCCCAGACATAATTCTGTGCATTATGATCCCTTTGTTGTATTCTAATCTCAGACTTAAGGGGAGAACTTGAACCTTTTAACAGTCTAAGTCTAGGAGACTACTGCTTTTTTTAGGAGGACTAATTTGAGTGCTCGCTTGCGTAGGCTTAGCAATGGTTTGAGGGTATTAGCGCTAGCAGAAAAAGAGCTTGCGTGAATGCAGGTCGAGGAAGCGTTTGATTTTGGCGAGTTCATAGGCTTTCTGTGATACTGTTTTTGCACAGTGAGGTTGCCAACTAATATTGTTATCAATTGTTATTTCTAGCACTTTGAGGGATGTAACCTGTTCAATGGGGTCATCTTTAAGATGCATGAGAGGAAACTTAATAGTGAGATTTTGTCTTTTTTGTCTGGTTGTGATAAGCATGGATTTAGTTTTTTGAGGGTGAAGCGACATGTGATTTTGTTCAGTCCATTTCACGAGATCATTCGCACTTTCTTGTTAAGTTTGTGCAAGAACAGTAACATCAGAATGATTTGTGTGGATTGTTGTATCATCAACAAGAGTTCACAGGTGGATGTGATATGGAGAGGATGATCATTGATGTAAATTGTGAACAGTAAGGGACCCAGGATAGAGCTTTGTGGGACGCCATAGGGAAAGTGTTTGAAATGAAGAGAAAGTTGTATTAATTTTCACACATTGTTGCCAATTTGTGAGAAATGAGTGAAAAAAAATTAAGAGTTCTTGTAGGTAAGCCTTACAATTTTAATTTTCTAAGAAGAAGGTTGTGGTCTATCACATCAACTGCTTTTTTTTTCTAATCAATAAATAGGACACCACAATATCTGTTGTTGTACAGGCTATTTAGCCAGTCATCAACGAGGTTGATTAGGGCTGTGTGGCATGAATGGTTGTGGCGGAACCCGGACTGTCTTGGATGAAGCAAGTGATTATATTAGGTGGTGTAATGTGTGTTTGTTTTATGTGTTTTTTCCAAAGGTTGGAAATAGTGGAAATGATTGAGATTGGTCTGTAGTTTGCAGGGTCTGAGCTGTCACCTGCTTTATAGATAGGAATGACTTTTTGCTTTTTTTGAAACTATCGGGAAAATGATTTTTGTCGATACATAAATTGAAGACGTATGTTAACGCATCTGTAATTGCTGGAGCTGATAGTTTGAAGATTTTGCCGTCTAGGCCATCCACCCCGCAAGTACCTGGCTGTTTTAGGTGTGTTAAGTAGTGAGAAACTTCAAAAACTGTTATTGGTAGAAAATAAAGTCCGGACGTGATGTTTTTCATCATGGAGAGAGAAGAGAGAGAGAGACAGACAGACAGACAGACAGACAGACATAGTCAGATAGACAGAGACGGAGACAAGAAAGAGGCAGAGGTTGCAGATCCTCGTGATAGTGGTTTAATCTTGATTTTAGGTTTCAGTTCGTGTTCGTATGTCTGGTGCACATCGCCTTCCTACAGTAAGCTGTGAGTCTGTGGGCTTTCATGTTCATTGATCTTTATGTTTTTTTACTGGCTGTTTACAGATCTTACGATTTAAACTAGAATATCGTAACCCAGCCGACCACGCTGGAATAAGCTGGACTATACTACTCGTGTGAAAAAAAGATAATGTTCCAAAACAAATTCACATCCTGAAAAAAAAACAACCGAGACGAAAAGAACAACAGAGAGATTGAGATTGATAGATAGATATAAAAGCACAGACAGACGGACGGACGGACGGACGGACGGAGACAGATAGATAGATAGATAGATAGATAGATAGATAGATAGATTGGTTGAAAGATAGATCGATCGATCGATTGATCAAAGATAGATAGATAGATGGATGGATATGGGTATGGAGATAGACAGACAAACAGACAGACAGACAGACAGACCAAATACGTTTAATGTCAAGATAGCTAGATATTTAACACTAGACGGCGCTCGAAGCACAAGCCATTCCGCTGAAGTATCGGTTTTAGACTTTGAAAGAAGATGAAGAAAGAAAGAAAGAAAGAAAGAAAAAGAAAGAAAGAAAGAAAGAAAGGAAGAAAGAAAAAAGAAAAAGTTGTTAAAAGAAGAACGTTATGCATAAGAAAACCTATATTACCAAAAGACCATCTGGGCAAACAGACACAACAATGTGAGGAAAAAAAAACGTTTAACATAGAAACATTGTGCAAAAAAAGGGCATTTCAGCAAGTAGACACAGCAGTGTGAGAAAAAAAAAGGGGTTAACAAACCTACATTACAACAAGGCTATCTGGACAAACAAAGACAGTCGGTGGGACACCTAGTGTCCCAGTGTGGACAGTGTATGCAATGTTCACTGTCTCGTGTCCCAGTGTGGACAGTGTATACAATGTTCACTGCCTAGTGTCCAGTGTGGGCAGTGTGTACAATGTTCAATGCCTAGTGTCCAGTGTGGGCAGTGTGCACAATGTTCACTGCCTAGTGTCCAGTGTGGACAGTGTATACAATGTTCACTGCCTAGTGTCCAGTGTGGACAGTGTATACAATGTTCACTGCCTAGTGTCCAGTGTGGGCAGTGTATACAATGTTCACTGCCTAGTTGCCAGATTACAACAAAACAAGCGGTATGTCATACGTTGTAACCCGTAAAAAAAAAAAAGCGTTGAGTTTCCATAAAAAGACATAACTTCCTCAAAAGGCAGACAACAGTAGACGACAGGTAAGAAAGACAAACAAACAACAAAGAAACACTCGAGACAGTGGCAGAAAGGAGAAAGTTCCCAGTGCAGAACTCCCATAAGGCGGCAAGAGGATGGGCACCAGAGAAGAATTCGTGAGGACTTAGAAGGCTGAATGTCTTTTTAAAACGACACCGACTCAACATTATGCTCATGTAAAAGGGTTGATGATACTTAGAATACACGTCTGAATCAAAATCTCTCTCTCTCTCTCTCTCGCTCTCTCTCTCTCTCTCTCCTCTCTCTCTCTCTCTCTGACATGCAGAGATACATATCCGACCCTTGTATCATGAGGGACACACAAAAAATACACACATACACGTGCGCACACACACAGACACACACAGACACACACACACACACACACACACACACACACACACACACACACACACAGAGAGCACGCACGCACGCACGCACGCACGCGCGCGCGCACACACACACACACACACACACACACACACACACACACACACACACACACACACACACACACGAGACAAAGACAGTGGAAGCAGAAGAGTATTGACGGGAGAAGACGCAGTAGGGGTGGATACAAAATACTCACGTGAATGAAGGCGCCGCAAATCCTCGAAGCATTTTGAAAAGAACAACAACAAACAAACAAAAAAAGACAAAAAACACCACAGGT
>JADBJO010013509.1:0-5000 GCA_016801955.1 Conus betulinus | reverse complement strand
CCCCACATCTAATCTGCGTTAATGCCACACGAAAACAAAAGATATTGATTTCATTTAAATATGTACTGATATTCAAATTATCTTTAACCAGTCTAAACAAGCTATATCTTTCTCTGTCTCTGACTGTGCCAGACCACTCTTGGAAAAACATATCTAACAGACGCTGCTTGAATGTTTTCAAAAATGCATTAATGTTCTGAACACCTTGGTTTAACCACACTTCATAAAAAAACCCGCCTTAGAAGCATTTCTCTTACCTCGGTTGCCCAGCACCTTTTATTATCGTTATCCATCGATAGCATCATTATATATGCCTGTTTGGGTAATCGGCTTTGTTCCATTTGTAACAATTTAAACCAGTATTTAATACATCTAATTTGTGAGTTTACAAACAAGGGATATCTACCAAGCTCACTATAAACCATTTTATTTGGGGTCTTTAAGGGCACCTAAGTATCTTTTGCAGGCTAATAAATGCACTTTCTCTATACTTTCTAACCTCTTATAACCCCAAATTTCTGATGAATACAATAATATTGGCTGTACTTTAGCATAAAAAATTTTAAGATATATCTTTGGTGGCATTTCTTTACATTTTTTAAAAGCCTGACAAAGCCAATATACAGCCTTTTTCCCTTTAGCAGCTAAATGGTTTGTACCACGTCCTAAACTTAACATTGTTGTGAAAGAAAACCTAAATAACAATACATATTAACAATTTCTAGTTCTTTACCCTCAAAAAACCACTTTTCTCTTGGTCCTAAATATCCACCTTTCCTGAATACCATGATCTTAGTCTTATCTTTGTTGACAGATAATTTCAGTTTATCACAACAGCTTTTTAAAGAGTCTAATTGAGCTTGTAAGCCTCCCGGTGACGTTGATAACAGAGCTACATCATCTGCGAATAGCAAAATGAACAGTTCAATCAGAGTAGGTAACAATTGAACACCATGGACGCCAGTGTTATTAATGTGATTGCCAGTTGATTAATAAATAGAGAAACACAATGTGGGACTCATGACACAGCCTTGTCGTACACCTGATGGACATGTAAAGAAATCTGAAAATTCACTGTTCACACGCACACAAGAAATTAAGGAATCATACATGCTTTTCAAGGCACCAAAAAATTTTCCTCTTATACCCTCATTGTAAACTACGTTCAATAACTTTGCATGGTTAACAGAGTCAAATGCTTTTTTAAAGTCGATAAAAGCAACATAAATTTTCTGTCTTTTTATATTTAAGTATTTCTGAACAATAGCATAGAGATTAAATATCTGGTCTACTGTTGAATAATCTTTTCGAAACCCAGCCTGGTTTTCAACTATTATATCATTATCTTCTAGCCAAGAAATTAATCTTGTATTCAGAATGGATGTATAGCATTTACAAGAAACATTAATCAATGATATCCCTCTATAGTTGTCTGGTTGGTCAACATCACCTTTTTTGAAAATTGGAACAACTATAGCTTTACACCATTCCCGAGGGTAGATCCCAGAGTCAAACACTTTATTGAAAAGCTTTGTTAGGAACTTAACAACCCTCTCTCCTCCTGCTTTCAACATCTCTGGAACAACACCATCTAAACCCCCTGCTTTCCCATTATTTAATTTCCTTATTGCCTCTTTTACTTCTTCTTCTGTGATTTCTTTGTTTAAGCTATCAGCCCTTTCATTGCCCAAATCGTTAGTAACATTACTTCCGTTTCCCTCTAAATCGTTGCTACCCTCATTAAAAACTCCTTGAAAGTGATTAAACCAGTCATCCACTCCAATTCTATCACTCAAACCCTTTCGTGCACTCACTCCACCTAACGTCTTTATTCTTTCCAAAACTCAGCTGACTTGTGCGCATTAGCTGCCAAGGATTCGGCTGTGCTTCTGCGAAATTCCCGCCTTTTCTTCCTAAGCAGTTTTTTTTTTATTCCTTTCTACTTAAAGTGTACTCAAGTCTGTCCTTTTCAAGCGTCTTTTTCTTATTCCTCTTGCTTTTCCTAAAAATCTTTAACATCTTTATACATTTAACTTTAGCATCTTGACATTCTTGGTCATACCATGCGCTCTTTTTCTTCTTGGGCGAGATATAGCATTTTTTAACCATACAATGTGCGGCACACTTCAAACAATCATTAAACATTTCCAAGGCGTGATCAACGTCCAGTTCCAATACTTGAGCAGCATTTTCTAATTTAATTATGTTATCTTCACTGTTAAAATTTGTTCTAAAGTCAGATTCTTTCGCTTTATCCCACAAAACTTTTATTCACATTATTCGTCTTACTACTATCAGTTGTATTGCTAATGACCCTTCTATCAGATTCCACAAAAATTGACAAGGTAACTGGTAAGTGGTCCGAATCCACCCTATCTTTCACCGTTAAATATCTCCATTCAAATTGATAAAGCAGTTCAAAAGATGCAACAAAATAATCCACCAGGCTGGACCCAAAATCGGATATGAAGCTACAACTGTCATCAAAACCATGTTCAACAAGTCCGTTCAAAATGCAACAGTCAAAAATATTGCAAAAGTCAAGAAGCTGTTCACCGAACTGGTTCACTCCAACATCCTGTGAATTCCTTTTGACAATTTTCTTTGTTTCCTCCAAATAATCACCATCATCAGACAGACTAAAATCGAGATTTTTGTTGGCTGTGCGAGAATTTAAATCGCCAAAAATCAAGGCATAAAAGTCGTCGTAGGATTCATGAAGATCAAGCATGCATTTTTCTAACACCTCGATACCATATCCATTAGATTCTGATTTCCAAAAGGGGGAATCGTAAGGTGGAATATAGGCTGCAATAAAGAAAACATCCTTATCTGTTCTTAAAAAAATCTTTTGATATTTTCAAAGTTAGAACATTATTGATATCAATTTCTATTCTTTGTACAAAATCGGAAAAACATTTTTTAAACCAAAACCATTACACCCCCAGAACATCTTCCATATCTTGATAGTTTCTTAGCTTTTGAAGAGTAAATATGAAAATCTTGAAAAATACTCATGTTAATTTCATTGTCCATAAATGTTTCTGTCAGAACAAACAAAATCGTACTTTTGAATAAAATCGACAAACTCGTTATCAGTTAATTTTGATTGCAATCCACATACATTGTAATTAAGAATGCTGACTGGAAAATGGGTTTTTTTTTATGTAAATTTTGTTGAACTGACGTGGGGAGTGGTCAATGTCAGGAATCGTGCTCCCGCAAATCACTTGTAATTTGTGCCCGGCCTCTATCCTATTTCTCACCAGTGTTTGCTGTTGCTTCTCCTCGGGGTAAAGGCTGTCTCGGCATACTCCCATCACTGCTACAGACACTGTCCGTTCGCGCACTGCGGAAGGCATCCACAATGTTCGTCTGACTCATGGCACGTTGCCGGCATGTCCGGGAGCGTAAGGCACGCCTTTCCTCTTCATGCTCGGTAGTCCTGAAGTCTGGCACCTGTCTAGTTCTGGGGCGTGACTGTCGAGACACAGGCTTAGGGTCAGAGTCAGTAGTGTCCTCTTCCCCTAGACCTGTGTGCACTAGTTGAGGGCAGGCTGGGTTATTGGGATTATTTATGCTGTTCCACAGGTTGCTTGTCTTCAGATTGGTCCAGCAAACGTTGATGTTGTTGCGGTTCTAACTGCCGCTGTTGTTCTGACTTTTTTCCTGTTGCTGTCTGTTCCTTGCTGATGCTGATGCGACTCTTGCTGCTTTTTTTGCTGCCATTCTTCTTCCTCTTGCAGTTGCAGCTCCTCTTCTTGCAGCTGATCTTGCTGATGTTGCTCATCTTGCAGCTGTTTTGGTTGTTGTTGTTTTCCTTGCAGCTGTTCTTGGTGTTGCTGTTTTTTGTCGTTTTCTCGCAGCTGTTCGTTCTCTTGCTGTTGATTCTTTAGCTTTTCCTGTTCCTGTTCTTGCTGTTGAACGTTTCTTGACTGAAGCTTTTGTTCTTCTTGCCCCTGTTGCTGACTCTTTAGGAGCAGTTCATGCTGCTGTTGCTGGAGCTGTTCTTGGTGTTGCCGTTGCTGTCTAGCTGTTTTTGCTGTTTTCCCCAATGGCATTGTTTGTTGTGTTGTTGATCCTCTTCTCGCTGTCTTTCTTTGTGTGTTTCCTTGATTCCCTTTTGTACCCCTCTCTGTCGCAGTTCTGCTCTCTGACAATTTGGTGACCTGTGAGGTGTGGGAAGAGCATTGAATTCCTGTGGAGTGGTCAGAGGACTATCGGATAAAGGGGAAAAGCCCAAACCTGTAAGGCGAGGGGTTGTCACGATGCGCCATATTTTGCCGGTTCAAAGTGGTGGCCAGTGCACGGAGTCTAGTAAAGGGAAGTGTTCGAAAACCTGTCGCTGCTGATCTGATGGGACAAGTGGAGAAGATTTCCTTTTCTGCCGTAGTTGGTCTGGGGGAACATACGGAAAACTCCCCCTCCCCTGCTGCTGATCAGGGGAAACACGAGGCAAGAGTTCTTCCATGTTTCCATTTTGGTTGCAGGGGCCATGTCTCTTGTAGCTGGTGGGGCCATCATCACTTTTTAATGACCGCGATGGCTATCATTTGATTGCCTAGGTATAAAGTTGTGTGGCCTACCATCTACACAGTCTTCCGTTTCTAAATATTGGTATTTTACCTTCTTGCTTCAGTCGCTGGCACTGCTCCCTTTGGCCAACAGTGAGATCTGTTGCCACTCGGATATCCTCTTGTCGGAGCCGAGCTCTGAGTGCTCTGTTTTTCAGAATATGGAGTTTATCGTTAATGTGGCTGAAACATACGATCAAAGGACGTTGCCTGTTTCCACCTTCGTGTCTTCCGATACGATACGTATACTCAATGTCTCTTGGTTGACCACCATCTGTCGGAAGAGAAATAATTTGAGTACTGCTACGATCTCGTCAGTGTCATTCGCTTCTTCCCAAGCTGATGATAATGTATTCCAAAAAATTTCAAATTCTTTTCTCGTTTTGCCACATCTAGTTTTTTCGAGTTTTTCTTCTATTTCATTTA
>JADBJO010013508.1:35072-47572 GCA_016801955.1 Conus betulinus | reverse complement strand
AGAAAAGTTCAGGCTTCGTGAACATGCAAAAGAGTTGGTTCTGTGATATGATGGGTTTTTTTCCTCAGAAAAATGTCCAGATATTAAAAAAACACAAAAGAGCTGAAAATGTCAGTGTGAAGCGACATCTATGAGAGCAGTGCATGGAAAAGAGCGGACTGCATCTTTATGCAGAAAATTCCAGAGATGTAAGAATATAAAAGAGAGGGTATTATCACTGTGCAGAAATGAGCAGAGATGTAGGAACGTCAAAGAGAGGGCGTTATAACTGTGTAGAAAAGAGCTGAGATGTAGGAACGTCAAAAAAGAGGGTGTTATAACTACCAGAGGTGTACAAAACCAGATAAGAGCATAGTGGTATTCTGCAGAAAAGTACGGAGGCATCGGGTGTCTAAGAACCCATCGCAGTGTGCAGAAAAGACTGGAGATGTAGGCCTGTAAAAGTTGGATGACGTTACTAGCGCAAGAACTGATCAACGGAATTCCTTTTGTCTTTTTCCCTGTTGGCAGCCATGCATCTTTCTCTCTCTCTCTCTCTCTCTCTCTCTCTCTCTCTCTCTCTCTCTCTCTCTCTCTCTCTCTCTCTCTCTCTCTCTCTCTCACACACACACACACACACACACACACACACACACACACACACACACACACACACACACACACACACACACACACACTCCCAAACACACATGTGTACTTTTACACACTCACAAACATGCGTATGCGGCGCACAGGCACGGGCGCGCGCGAATCTATGTGTGTGTGTGTGTGTGTGTGTGTGTGTGTGTGTGTGTGTGTGTGTGTGTGCGCGCGCGCGCGCGCATGTGTGTGTGTGTGTGTGTGTGTGTTTTTTGCGTGCGTGTGTGTGTGTGTGTGCGTGTGTGTGTGTGTGTGTGTGTGTGTATGTGTGTGTGTGTGTGTGTGTGTGTGTGTGTGTGTGTGTGTGTGTGTGTGTGTGTGTGTGTGTGTGTGTGTGTGAGAGAGAGAGAGAGAGAGAGAGAGAGAGAGAGAGAGAGAGACACCATGTTTAGGTATGCATGCACATGTGAATACACACACACACACACACACACACACACACACACACACACACACACACACACACACACACACACACACAATGCTTTCACTAATACACAGATGCTCACAAACACCAACTGATTTATGCTTAATTTCCATACTCACACTCTTTTCTATTCATAAAACATGTAGCACGCACGTGATCAGATCATAGTGGTCAGGACAACTGAAGACCTCTCCAGTCCTGTACAGCTATGGACCACTGAAGACGACATGGACCACTGAAGACGAAATGGACCGTTGAAGACTTGTCCAGCCCTGTGCAGCCATGGACCACTGAAGACTTGTCCAGCTCTGTACAGCCATGGACCACTGAAGACCTGTCCAGCCCTGTACAGCCATGGACCACTGAAGACCTGTCCAGTCCTGTACAGCCATGGACCACTGAAGACCTGTCCAGTCCTGTACAGCCATGGACCACTGAAGACCTGTCAAGCCATGGACCACTGAAGACCTGTCCAGCCCTGTACAGCCATGGACCACTGAAGACCTGTCCAGCCCTGTACAGCCATGGACCACTGAAGACCTGTCCAGCCCTGTACAGCCATGGACCACTGAAGACCTGTCCAGCCCTGTACAGCCATGGACCACTGAAGACCTGTCCAGCCCTGTACAGCCATGGACCACTGAAGACCTGTCCAGTCCTGTACAGCCATGGACCACTGAAGACCTGTCCAGTTCTGTACAGCCATGGACCACTGAAGACCTGTCCAGTCCTGTACAGCCATGGACCACTGAAGACCTGTCCAGCCATGGACCACTGAAGACCTGTCCAGTCCTGTACAGCCATGGACCACTGAAGACCTGTCCAGCCCTGTACAGCCATGGACCACTGAAGACCTGTCCAGCCCTGTACAGCCATGGACCACTGAAGACCTGTCCAGTTCTGTACAGCCATGGACCACTGAAGACCTGTCCAGTCCTGTACAGCCATGGACCACTGAAGACCTGTCCAGTTCTGTACAGCCATGGACCACTGAAGACCTGTCCAGTCCTGTACAGCCATGGACCACTGAAGACCTGTCCAGTCCTGTACAGCCATGGACCACTGAAGACCTGTCCAGTCCTGTACAGCCATGGACCACTGAAGACCTGTCCAGTCCTGTACAGCCATGGACCACTGACTGAAGACTGTCCAGTCCTGTACAGCCATGGACCACTGAAGACCTGTCCAGCCATGGACCACTGAAGACCTGTCCAGTCCTGTACAGCCATGGACCACTGAAGACCTGTCCGGCCATGGACCACTGAAGACCTGTCCAGTCCTGTACAGCCATGGACCACTGAAGACCTGTCCAGCCCTGTACAGCCATGGACCACTGAAGACCTGTCCAGTCCTGTACAGCCATGGACCACTGAAGACTTGTCCAGCCCTGTACAGCCATGGACCACTGAAGACCTGTCCAGTCCTGTACAGCCATGGACCACTGAAGACCTGTCCAGTCCTGTACAGCCATGGACCACTGAAGACTTGTCCAGCCATGGACCACTGAAGACCTGTCCAGCCCTGTACAGCCATGGAACACTCGGACATTGTGGGCTGTACACCACGTTCCCTGTATGTTGCCATGCCAACACAGCTGCTTTTATTTCCCAGGGGAATGGGACCACAGGTCTAAATGGGGACATACAGGCCTATGACAGCCGGGTTGTCCCTGAGAGGCAAACAAACATCCCCCTTTCATTCCTGCTCTGTGAACAGCCCGCTGATACAACTTCCAGGAGAAGCACTTGTCCCTTAGCTCACCGAATGACTCGCCACGTGAATGGTCACCTGCACCATGTTCTCTGCGTGAAGTGTGAGGTGGACATGTTCTGAAATGTGAACCTAGCTTTTCTTCCATCTCAGATCTGTTTTCTGGATATCATCTCTCATTCATGTGCTGTACATGACATACTTTGGAGAGAAATGAACAGTGCGGGCATGTTTTGACATAGTGTCAATGTGGATCTCAAGATGAATTCTGAATGAGATGGGGGACCTTTGATGTGAACTTATTCATGTAGAGCAGAAATCAATCGCGCGCGCGCGCGCGTGTATGTGTGTGTGTGTGTGTGTGTGTGTGTGTGTGTGTGTGTGTGTGTGTGTGTGTGTGTGTCAGTGTCTGTGTGTGTGTGTGTGTGTGTGTGTGTGTGTGTGTGTGTGTGTGTGTGTGCGTGCGTGCTTGCGTGCGTGCGTGCATGTGTGTGTGTGTGTGTGTGTGTGTGTGTGTGTGTGTGTGTGTGCATATGCATGTGAGTCCGTGTGTTTGTGCTTCGGTGTGTGTGTGTGTGTGTGTGTGTGGTGTGTGTGTGTGTGTGTGTGTGTGTGTGTGTGTGTGTATGTGTGTGCGTGCGTGCGTGCGTGCGTGCGTGCGTGCGTGCGTCTAATACAGAGAGAGAGAGAGGAGAGAGAGAGAGAGAGAGAGAGCAGCAGCAGCAGCAGCATTATGCAAAACATGATTCATTTTTATGGGCAGAGAGAGAGAGAGAGAGAGAGAGAGAGAGAGAGAGAGAGAGAGAGAGAGAGAGAGAGAGAGAGAATATGATCCATTTTGATGACACACACAGAGTCTTTTGCAAAAAACACTGCGATCCATGAACCAAAAAGTCGACCGTCTCCACTAAAGATTGAAAGAAAAAAAAATCTTGAAACATGATGATTGAGCCGTTTAATGGTAGATGGACCTCCCACGCATTCCAGTCCTTGATGTCACTATGTGCCATGCAAACAGCATTCCCTCTCAGTAACTGTCTGAACGACTTCTTGGGAGCAGGGATGAACACGGACAGAAGAGTCGGCATCATTTGGAACCCAGTCTGTCTGTCTGTCTGTCTGTCTCTCTCTCCCTCTCTCTCTCTCTCTCTCTTGGGTGGTGTCTCTGTCTTCGTCTTTGTCTCTGTCTTTGTCTTCGTCTTTGTCTCGGTCTTTGTCTTCGTCTTTGTCTCTGTCTTTGTCTCCATCTGTCTGTCTGTCTGTCTGTCTGTCTGTCGTTGTCTCTCTCTGCTTCTCTGTCCTTCTGTCCTCTGTCCTTCTGTCTGTCTGTCTGTCTCTCTCTCTCTCTCTCCCTCTCTCTCTCTCTCTCTCTCTTGGGTGGTGCTTCCTCACGGCTCTTGGACGGACGTGTTTGTGCTGTGCTCCCGATTGGTGTATTTTTGTGGGTGTTACAGTGTAGTAATCTTCGTAGTTTTTTGTATTCCGTCTGGTCTTGATTGAGTGATTCAAAAGGTGCTGTGTTGGGTGCTTCGATTTTTTTGCGTAGAATCAACAATTAACATCTTAATTGCCAATACATATCTGTTAAGAATTCTACGTTGATGTGTGTTCATTCGTAGCCGTACATCTTTAAAAAAAAAAAGAAAACAAAAAGAAAAGGGAAAGAAGAAAAGTTTGGTTTCCACGTGTTTTTTTCTTAGCAAAGCTCGAGCGTTTTCGTGTGCCACCTCTCAAGTGTCTGACCTGTAACACGGTGTTATCTACAACTCACGACATGAAAGTGTAACGGATTCACGCCTTGTCCCATGTCCGAGTAACACGTGCTGTGAACTGACCAACACGTCATGCCCTTTCCATTCTGCCGTGTGTGCAGCCTGCCATGGAGACCACCCCTGTTGACGCTGGAAGTAAACTAAGGCCCACGTTAGACACTCGACAGCAAACGTTTCCCTGCTCTGAGAAGGAGCTCACTGCGTGGAGAAATGCCTTGTTTTATCGATACGCAGCAATAACAGACACATCAGTTGTCTTTGAAAGAAATGACTTTGATTACAAGGACGATTATCTTTATCTTTCTTTATGGATTAGCGAACCGATACCATCTTTCTTAGCCAAGTCGGTTTTGCGCGTTTTCTTGGATGAAGTGAAACGAATCACTATATCTTTCTACTTTACCCGGCAAGGCACTGGCACTTTACTATGCCAGGCACTGACTGTGTCAAGTGGTTGGTAAAGAAGAGTGTGAAGCACTGAAAGACATTGTGAGTGAATTCTGTGTTCATGGCGATCTGGCTACCTTTAAGAGTGCGTTGTTGTCTTCTCCCCTGACTTTTGTGACAGAGGAGGGAAAGACATACCATTGTCAGCTCCGGATAATGAGTGCGGCAGTGACAGTAGCCCCTCCAGTGACCACGCCCCTGTTACTCCTCGGTCTCTTCCTCAGGTGCTAGGAAAGCCAGACTTTGAGGATACAGAACCAGAAGTTGGTGCTTCTAATTCTTTTGTTGAGTCTGCTTCTGATTCCAGTGAAATAACTTTAGCAAAAGCCATACATACACATCAGGAAAGTCACACTAATCAAGATGGTCACACAGATACACAACATTTGTGTGTGAAACTGTTCTTCTAAAAGAAGCCCATATAAATCAACTCCCAAACGTTTCCCTTTGAAAAAATGTTATCGTCGACGACGTACTCTCTGCCCTTTAAAGCATGTTGACAAAACAGTGACATGTAACCTTGACAATATTAAAATTACTGTAGAAACCATTCTCGCTGATCTTTCGGAACATGAAAACAACATGCTGTCCAGACTTGAGGATTCAAAAGTGTCTATAAAAAATGAATTGAAATGTCATATAGATCGGAAGATAGAGTCCTTACATTCTGCTGTCAAAGAGATCCACAGTGTCATGTCAAAGTTTGAATCAACAATGAATATTTTACTTAAAGAAAATCATTCATTAAAATCCTCCTTGGGCTCACTTCAGTCCGAACTGAAACAATTAAAGAAAAAATCTCACTCAACTGCAAGTGTTTTTTCACACAGTGTGATTACCCCCTAAGTTATGTTCCAGGTCATTCCTCATCCATTGAGGATAACTCCCAAAAAGGCGTGTCCCATCAAACTGACACACACCCCACCCCAACAACTCTTCACACAACTGTGAATACAACCATTCCTGATTCTGTTACACAATTTCCCCTGAAAACTGTGGAGGACACACGTTTTAGTAATCCGTCTACACTACCAGGTCCTGGCACTCCTGCGGAAATTGTGAATGTATCAGTCGGTAAATCATTTTGATGTACTTGCTCGTCTCAGTCAGAATGAAGTACTTCTTGACCCCAATTCCAAAAACCAGACTCCCCCCAAACAAACTCTGTCACATCTGAACCATCTGCCACTGAACAGTTGACTAAACAGGATCAAGAACCTTCTCAATTGACAGAGGTGAAAGAAAAACTTCCTTCAGAGCAGGTTTTAAAAGAAATATCTATTCCTTGAAATGTTCTTTCCTTGCTAATCGGAGACTCTGTAGTAAGGTACATTAATCCAAAGAGACTAGACACACGTCGTGACCCGTTATTCAAAATATGTGTTCCTGGTCTGACTTTAGTGCATCTTGTTCAGTGGTTACGTACTTTAGAAATCCAGGACCAAGTGAACACTTTAATTGTGCATGTGGGTGTGAATGATCGTCCGGCCGGACCCATTGCAGCCAAAGATTGGCGTGAAACTGATTGTTTTGTGTAAAACTCGTTTCCCCTCAGCATATATTGCCTTCAGTTCTATTCTCCCGGCCCGCGTTCGACACCAGCTCAATACCTCCATTGCTCCTTCTAATAGACATTTATATACTACATGTACAAATGTGCATGTGGACATGATTGACCATTTTGGGTCATTTGTGACTCAAAATGGTGCCCCCCGTCAGGCCCTGTATAAAGATGCTACCCACCCCAGTACAAAAGGGACAGTCTGTCTGGGCACTACGCTTCAAGACTGTTGTCCCTCAGACCGGGCGTTCACAGTTGAACGACCCGGCTAACAACACAGGCCCTTTCAGTAAGTCACATCATGTCCCCACCAATGATCGGTCCATGCCCGTACTGTACAGAGGAACAGCTCTAGAAATTATGGCCCCACCCCACAAACAGCTTCTCGACAATTTGTGAACTCCAGAAATTCGGGTGTTCCCACCATGTCCTCAACAAGTGACTCCCCTTTTAATGTCCCAAACCAATCGCAAACCAGTCATGAACCAAGAGTTGACCCCCCAGGTTCCACCGCCAGATCGTTTGGAAAATCCCTGTGCTGAGGCTTACAGTCAGACATTGAACGGTGAAAATTCGCGTCCCCCACCAAGTATCCCCACCATCCCGACACACGTCCCGCCTCCATTCCTCTGCCCGAGTTACACGATTCCCGACGCTCCTTACCCCAGACTCCCCGTCCCTTATCGGTCTCTATGCAGAGGGTTCAAGGATCTGGCTTTGGCCAAACACACAGTCCCATTTTCCCTGGGGTTCAACAACTCTACCGGTCAGTCCTCTGACACAGGAGAGTCATGCTGACACCCGAAACTGGCCTTCATTTAACCCTCTGGGTTGTTGTGCGCAGCAGTTGATGACACTGGCATCACAGTTAGTGACGCAACGTGACCAACAGAGGACTGCTGCCAACTGGTAGAATGGGTGGTGATGATTTGATGTATTATATGATGCTTTGTTTTTGTTTGGTATTTGTTTTTTGTTTGGTATTTATTTATGTGCGAAAGATTGATAATTTTTCTTTTTCAGTCAGTACATTTCTCCCCATTTATTCTAGTCAAAGCGTTAGCATTACGTCATTATATGATTGAATATGTAACTGTTGAATTATTGTGATAATCTTCCCTGTTTTCAGCCGTATGACTACTCGGACTTGGGATGTTTGAAATGGGCTGTTGTAGAAGGACATTGATTATTTGAACACTTACATTTCTCGCGTCTTCTTGAGGAATAGGTGTTTTGTGATTGTGCCCTTACCATTTGTTTTGGCTATTTTTATTTCAGATTTGTTACTTGTATATATCTAAAACATAGCTTATTCGTTCTTTAGTACTCAGTTACCTGTTTGATCTTATTGTTCATTGTGCTAACTTCTTTTCTGTGTCGTTACACGTTGCGGAGGAGTGCATTTTTGTGTGTGTTGGCTTGTTTGTTTGTTTGTTTTTTCACTTGTAATATTTACTTTTCTAATTGCCTGGTATTCTGCAAATTGATTTTGCTTTACATTGTACACATATTGAAGGTGAGGTGTTTTTGGTTTTTGTTATTTTCCTAAACTAATGGCAAATAATCCCAATACCGAGATTAGTAATAATGGTTAACCAACTCAGGATTCAAAATTTGCTATCTAAATGCATGTCATGTGTTAAACAAATTATGTGATTTACCTTCTATTTTATCTAATGCTAACAATTGTTTTCATTGTTTTTGTTTCTCTGAATCTCGGTTATCAAATGTAGTCTCAGATGATTTAGTAATGATTCCAGGTTACAGTTTTATTAGGAGAGACCCTACATCTAAGCTAGAAAACAGGTCTTCTGGGATATGTACATCACTCAATGAACTATAAACTGATCCATCATTTTGATAAACATAATATTGAATGCATCTGGATAGAGTTTCGTTTTTAAAAAGGAACTAAACCGATATTAGTAGGCTTTTTATATAGAAACCCTGATGAACGTGTGGAATAGTATGATAGATTCGAAGCAATGATGGAAGATGTCTCAGTTTATTCAACAAATGTTGTATTGCTTGGTGAGTTTAACATTGATTTACTTAAACCTCATGATAAATGGAAACGAATTTTTGAATCATTTACTAACACAACTGATAGACACGCCAACAAGAATAACGCTACAATCTGAAACACTCATAGATTCTATATATGTAAACAATACAACAAATATTTCAGAAACTTCCGTACCAGTTTATGGTCTCAGTGATCATTTTCCTGTATGCTTAACTTGGTCCAAAAAAGGCGTAAAAATTCCTAGATGTAGCCACAAATGCATTTCTTTCCGTAGTTACAAATCCTTTAATTCTGACGATTTCTTCATGATTTATGTATAGCAGACTTTTCCAGTGTTTTTCAGGAGACTGATCCAGACAAAGCTCTCGAAGCTTGGTATTACATATTTGTCCCTATTTACGACAAACATGTCCCAACTAAGATCAAACGTGTCACACCCGATGGAAAACCGCCGTGGTTAAATGATGAAATTAATGCTGCTATTAAAATTCGTGAAAACTTGTTCCAGTCAACAGGAAAAGATGCAAAGTTTAAGAAACAGCGTAACAAAGTTACAGCTATGAAAAGGTCTGCTCGTTAAAAACATTTTAGCGACCTTATTTCATCGAAAAAAGATTCAAAACGATCTGGAAAGCCATTAATCAATTATCTGGTAAATCGTCAAAACAAGCAGCTCCGTCATTTTTAATTCTGTTCTGCAGATAATCTCAATAAACACTTTTCTACAATATTCGATAAGATTATTAAAAGTGATTGTACTAAACGTAATGAAACTGTTGTTACTAAGAGAATTTTGTGATACTAGACGAATAGGTTCCAGACTTGACTTTCAGTTTATCAGTGTACACGAGGTATGTAGAGAACTTAATTTATTGAAGGAATCTAAGAGCCGGGGATTAGATAATACAGATAGCAAAATTTTGAAAATTTCCGCACCTATTATCTCTGATAGCCTTACTTATATTTATAACCTTTGTATTCAGAAATGCTATATCCACAATGTTTTAAAGAAGCTAAAGTTTTGCCATTTTTTAAATCTGGTGACCCACAGGATCCTTCGAACTACAGACCGATTTCCATTTTGTCTAACTTTGTCTAAACCTTAGAAAAGCACCTTAAGCAAAACCTTCAAAGGCACTTCGTTACACATAAATTATTTCATTCAAATCAAAGCGGTTTTAGAGAAAAATCATTCATGCCAGACGGTTCTTACCAATCTAGTAGAACAGTGGCATTTAAATATCAATAATGATCTTCTCACCGGAATGGTATTTGTGGACTTTTGCTAAAGCCCTTCGATGTTATTAACCATGATTCATCTTAAAAAAACTTACTTTGTATGGTTAACTCCAAAGTCTGTCCAATCTTCTCTCGTCTTTTCTATCAAACAGAAGGTAGGTAGTTGTTCAAGATATGATGATCATCCACCCCCTTCATGCCAGTCAATTTCGGTGTGCCTCAGGGTTCAAGTCTTAGGACCAATATTAATTTACAATTTACATAAACGATCTCCCTCTTTACATTTCCTCTTCTGTGTGAGCTTTTCGCTGACGACACCACCTTACACAATAAAGAAAAATGCAGATGTAGTGTGCGCTGACTTACAAAATGACGTTGACAGGCTCATAAAAATGGACAGAACTTCAATCATATGGCACTTCATCTCTCAAAAATAACAATCATGTTAATATCAACAAGGCAAAAGCGGCAAAATATCACAAGATACCCTAAAGGAATTAAAAATATATGATAACGTATTAGATGAAGTAAGTTCTTACAAACTACTTGGTCTTATTATTGACAAATAATTTATCCTGGACGAATCAGCTTTCGACTTTATCAAAAAGAATATCGAAAAAAGTCTTTCAGCTGAATAGAATCAAACTTTCTTGGATCAACACACTCGGAAATTATTTTTTCTTGCTTATATTCAAAGTGATGTGGATTATGCTTCAACCTGTTGGGATTTAGCTAGTAAAGCCTCCTTAAGGCATCTTGAAAGTCTCTACAGACGCTCTCTCAAACTAAATACTTCTAACGTCTTCCTCTCTCTGAAATAAGTTGATTATAAAGAATTAAACATCTTGCCTTTTGAATTTAAATGTATCTTCAACAAAGCTGTCTTTATGTTTAAGATTATGAATACCTTTGCACCATTTTATCTCCGAGAGAAATTTCCCCCGTACGAGAGTTTCGTAACAAAAGTACAATATATATCCCGCGTCCAAGAACTGATCTCTTTATGACATCTTTTATCTCTTCAGGATGGGAAAATTATGGAATGAAAATCCCAGAATCACATTAAAAACAAAAATAGTTTATTATCGTTCCAAAAAAGCATACCACAGATATTTAATGGAAAAGTTATAAATGGTTTTGATTCTTTCAGTTAAGACCTGAATTTAATGATGTAATGTTACCTTCTCTTTCACAGCCTCTCTCTCTCTCTCTCTCTCTCTCTCTCTATCCTCTCTCTCTCTCTCTCTCTCCTCTCTCCTCTGTTCTCTCTCTCTGTGTCCCATTTAGGTTAATGTTAAATGCCATGCCCTTGTTTCTCCTCCCTACCGCTTCCTTTCCCCTCCTCTGTCTCTCATATCTATTTCTGTTCTCACTCCTCTCCTCTCTCTTTCTCTCTCTCTCTCTTTGTGTCTCTTTCTCTCTTCTCCTCTCCTATAAATGCCCCACAGCCCCCGCCCCCCACCCCCACATGTTCCTCCCCTTCTGTCTGTCTTCACTTTTGTACATTAGTTTTGTTGCATTTGGTATTACTGTATTTCAGAATTTGTATACTTTTCTTTGTTTTCTTTTCTTTTGGCCCCCGGAGGGCTGGATGTAAAAAAGCAGTTATGCTTAATCCACTACCCTCTGAAAATAAATTCGTTCGTTCGTTCGTTGTCTTTCTTTCTCTCTCTCTCTGTCCCTGTCTTTCTGTCTCTTCTCTGTTTCTCTGTCTCTGTTTCTGTCTGTCTGTCCTGTTGCCTCTCTACTCTCCTCTCTCTCTCTCTCTCTCTCTCTCTCTCTCTCTCTCTCTCTCTCTCTCTCTCTCTGAGAGTACGTGTGCACATACTAATAAACATCCGTTTTGTTGGGCAGGCAGAAAGACACTCACTAACACACACACACACGCAAACACACACACACACAACACACACACACACACACCAACACAACACACACACAACACACAAACAAGACGAGAGAGAGAGTGGAAGAGAAGGGAGAGAGAGAGAGAAGAGGAGCAAAGAAACCTAATCCTTGCCAGAGACAGCTGAGACTGAGAGGAAAACAAAGAGAGAGAGAGCAAGATGAAACAGTCTTTTGTTGGACAGCTTCAGCTGAAATCGACCCACACCAAGCACACGAATACATTCAGCAATCAATACACGAACAAACTGTAAAACAGTCTGCCGTGTGACCACTTGTGTGTGTGTTTGTGTCTGTGTCCACGCGCGCGTGCGTAGGACAACATGCGTGCTGTAACAAACTTAATGGTGTGGGTGTGTGTGTGTGGTGTGTGTGTGTGTGTGTGTAGTGGCGCGCGGCGTACATGCGGCGTGTGTGTGTGTGGGGGTATGCGTGCGTGTATGCGTGCGGCGTGTGGATGTGTGGGCGGCGGATGGGTGTGTGTGTTGTTGTGTGCATGCGCGCGGTGTGTCTGTGTGAGTATGTGGGTGTGTGTGTGGTGTGGTGTGTGGTGTCCGTGTGTGTCATCCTGTGTTATGTGTGTGTGTGTTGTGTTGTGTACCTCTCTGTATTATGTGTGTGTGTGTTCATGTGTGTTGTAACCTCTCTGTGTGTTTGTGTGTGTGTGTGTGGTGTGTGTTGTGTGTGTGTGTGTTGTGTGTAGTGATGTGTGTGTGTGTGTGTGTGTGTGATGTGTATGTGTGTGTCCTTGCTGACTGCTTCGTTCTTGGACCC
>JADBJO010013508.1:7572-12572 GCA_016801955.1 Conus betulinus | reverse complement strand
TCTATCTATCTATCTGTCTGTCTGTCTGTCTGTCTGTACGTCTGTCTGTTTGTCTATGTCTATCTCTCTCTATCTTTCTGTCTGTCTCTATATCTTTCTGTCTTCTCGTCTGTCTATCTATCTATCTCTGTCTCTATCTATCTGATCTGCCTATCTATCTCTCTATCTCTCTATCTATCTATCTATCTGTCTTAGTGTTTCTGTACAATATGGTGTTTTTATCAAAACGGGAATTGATTCAGGATTAAGTTGGTACGCAACTCTCGTCTCTCTCTCTCTCGTCTAATCTCCGTCAGCCTCTCTCTCTCTCTCTCCTCCCTCCCCCCTCCCTACCTTCTCGTCTCTCTCTTCCTCTCTCCTCTCCGCTCACTCTCTCTCTCTCTCCTCTCCATCTCCCCCCATCTCTCCGTCACTCTCTCGTCCTCTGTCTCTCTCCCCCCTACGCCTCTCTCTCTCTCTCTGTCACCCTCTCCATCCTCCCTCCCCCCAGCACCTCGTCCGTCTCAGCTCGGCTCCTCTGTCTGCTCCTCTGTCTGTCTGTCTGCCCCTGGTACACTGATATTGACGCTGTCTCCATACCCCATACTTTTAACTCTTACTGCCCCCCACCCCCCTCCCAATCCTCCCCCCCCCCGTCTTTCTTTCTGCCTCTCCACAATCCCGGTTCCTTTTTTTTTTTTAGTCTGTGTAATCTTTTTCTGAGAACCGCTTGTCTTTCCAACTTATCTGAATCGAATTTTCATCTTATGTTTTTATCCTACATTTTGCTTTTAAACTTTAATTACTTCTTACATACATTGAATTTTTGTTTGACAGATTGATAACGCGTTTTATTGGTTTCCTCATCATTATCTAATTATATCTGCTAATTCCTGTGTATTTGCTTTTTAATAGACAAGTATTGACCAGTGTGACGTTTTTAGATTTATGCCTAATGTATAATACTTTTAATATATTCATTGTACTGTCGCTAATTTGATATGGTGGTGGGGTTGAGGAGGGGGAGGAGGGGAGAGGGAGGTCAATTCCTGGTAATTGTGTACCGTGACGTAGGTTTACAAGTAAAGTTTAGACTTTAATCTTTGATGTTTTTTTTTTTTTTTTTTGGGTTAGGGACCGTATTTATGCTTCTACCTGTAAGGAGAAATGATGTTATCCATCGGTTGACTAATTAATTACCACAATGGTACTAATAATCATATGTTATCTTAGATTATACTCGTTACAGTGTATTGGTACGATTGGTTTCCAGATGCCTTTAATTACATGTCCTGATTCTTTATTGTCCTTTGAGTAGCTAATGTATCCTAGAGTAAATTGCTGTTTGTGGGTTCGTGGTGTTGAATGTGGACGGAGGGGATAGCGCCATATGTTTTTAAAAATGCCTACCATTACATGATTGTGTGTGTTGTGGCGTGCGTGTGCGTGCGTGCGTGTGTGTGTTTGTGTTTGTTGGTGTGTGGGTGTTGTGTGTGTGTGTGTGTGTGTGTGTGTGTGTTTCTGTGCCTATGTGCGGGGACTAACTTGAGTTTTAGACATGTTATTATGTGAATGTGACGTTAGCAGAATAAGTAATGTTATGGTCATCCTTTTGCCTTGAAAGATGCGTCTTAAGAGCGACAATTTGGCATAGAAACAATGAAGAGGCGCACGAGAGAAAAACAGAGAGTATATTACGCTATTAATCGACTTTTTTAGAGTTATAGCAAACAATCGGTAGATTTTCCTACACCCTTTGATGTGCTCGGATGGGCTGCGGACCAGAGGCGTTTATAAACATTCTCTAACTGTACAATCCTCTCTCTCGTATATCCTCTCTCTCGTCGCCTCTGTGGGTGTTTGTGGTGGTGTGTGTGTTTGCTGTGTGGTTGTGATGTGTGTGTGTGCTGTATTGTGTGTGGGTGTGTGCTGTGTGTGTAGTGTGTGTTGTGTGTGGCTGTGTGTGGGTGTGTGTGTGTAGCTGTAGTGATGTGTTATGGTGATGTTTCACCCGTGTTTTACGTAGACGAAAAGAACGATAGGACGAGAGAGAGAGAGACGGGAAAAGAAGAGCCGAGCGAGAGCATAGAAGGAGAGCAGATACACAATCATGGAAAGAGAGCAGAGAAGAATAGAGCAGATCGAAGAGAGATCAGCGAATGAGCCTGACGAAAAGGAGAGCCAGGAGACAGAGGGAGACAAACAAATAAGAGCGAGAGAAGTAAGTGAACCAGAACCACAATAGCCACACACTAGCGCAACAAGACTAACTACAATACGCGCATCTGCGAGGAGATCAGAGAGAAGAAGAGTGGGGGGGTGTGGGGGGAGGGAGATACAGAAAGAGAGTTAGGAGAGAGAACTAGAGACAGAAGTCACAAGACCAACAAATTGCGATGTGAGAGACGAGAAGGTCAGAGAGAGAGAAAAGAAACAGAAGGGATAGATGATACCCAACACAGACAATGAGCGCCTACTGTGGAGAGAGAGAGAAGAGAGAGGTAGGAGGAGAGTAGGAGAGGAGATCTACTCACCATGCGACATACTGGGAAGAATAGAGAAGACGAGAGAAGAAGAGAGAAGAGGAGAGAGAGAAGGGCAGCAAAGACAGGCAGACAACTAAGGCGAGAGACCCAAAGAACGAAGCCACGTGCGCGAACATAAAAAATCGACATGTGGTGGAAAGGGGGTCCCCGGAAAAGCTCCTACTGCGGAAATTGGGCAAAGTGGGAGAGAAACGCCATGCATTTGGACTAACTGATTCATCCCTCTATCCACTCTTGCCTCCTATCTGTTCTCCTCTTCCCTCAAACCAAATCCACACGTCTCTCTGGATCTGCCCGCTCGCTCCTCGACAAGCGTATCGCCATCCTCCCGTAGCCTCCCACACTCCTTCTCGAGATCTCCACACTCTCCCCACTCCTCCCTATCTTTAGAAAGCCCCCTATTGGTAATACAAACAATTCTTTATGCTAACTTTAAATTTGGCGGGGGATAAGATAAATAAGGGGGGTGGTGGTTGGGGATAAACTGGCGGAAACAGGGGGGCTGGGGTATGGGGGGAGCGGGGGTAGGGGGAGAGCAAAAGGTTTTGTTTTTGGTTTGGTGTGTTTGTTGTTTGTTTTCTTTTCTGTTTCTTTGATACTGTCATCCGTTTTAATCGTGACTTCATTGATTAGTTTAGTTGTTGGTTATAAGTATTTTGTTTCATTGTAATCTTCTCTTCTGAATGACTTGTGTAAAGATATTCACGCGGCACTTACACATCCACCAACTGCTCCTCAGACAACCACCACACCACACACACACACGCGGCACAACCACACCCACACACAGCACACACACACACACACACACACACACCATTCGCGTGTAACGCGTATACCCATACATACACACACCATTATGTGCACCGCTCGCAATGTACTACGGTACACCATTCACATTCACTTTTTTTGGTCTAATATCACAAATAGTGGATAGACGTTAAATGAAGGACACACACACACCACACACACACACACACACACACACACACACACACACACACCACACACACACACACACACAGAGAGAGAGAGGAGAGAGAGAGAGAGAGAGAGAGAGAGAGAGCGAGTATAAATCATATTTGCTCTTGCCACCTCACAAAGTCTCATAGCAATGAAGATTCTATTCAGGCGTGAAATCAAATCATAACAAAACACAAAAACCCGAAGCTGCCACGCACACCATGATTCCAATCCATCTCTTCCCCCCACCACGTTGCCGGCAATGAATGATTTCCCGACCACTAGTCGTTATAGCTGCACACACAGTTGACCACGAGAGAATGATTTGCAGGCCTGAAGTAGGACCCTGTAAGTCGATGGAAAACCTGCTTTTGTCCCTCGAGAGACAGGCACAGACCATACATGCAGCGTAGCATAAAAGTAAAAGAAGATCAGTTTTGAAAAATGAGCAGACCACAGTCGGAAATATATGAAACAAATCAGACATAAATAAAAGTATTATTGTTATTCCCCAGGACTACAGGGACCAAAACACATTACAAGACTAAACGCGAACGCGTTTTCGACCTCTTTGCTTTTCTTCTTCAGGCAAGACAAACGCCACACAGGACAGTGAAAATGAAGAACGAGCAGTCACTTACCTTCTCAAATTGGGCGCAAACGTTCCAAGGCCTATGGCAGTTAGCAAATGACTTCGCTCCACAATATCTCTCTCTCTCTCTCTCTCTCTCTCTCTCTCTCTCTCTCTCTCTCTCTTGCTACATGTGCATTTCTTATGCTTCTGTGTACATACATACCTTCTGTGTATTGAGCACACAAGTCAAACATATGTATGTTATTAGGCAAACTTGTGGATTCACGTGTGTGTGTGTGTGTCACACACACACACACACACACACACACACACACACACACACACACACACACACACACACACACACACACACACACACACACACACACACACACACACACACACACACACAGACAGACAGACAGACAGACAGACAGACAGAAAAAGACAGGGGAGGTAGGAACACGGGGTGGGGGAGGGGGGAACGGAACACACAACACACACACCACACACACACACACACACACACACACGACTCAAACACACAAAACCACACATACACACACACGCACACACGCACGCACGCACACACACAGGCACACGCATACACACACACACACACGCACGCACACGCACATGCACTCGCACACACACACACACACACACACAACACACACACACACACACACAGCACACACACAACACACACACACACAGATGCATATACACTCAAACCTTGCACACACACACACACACACACACACCACACCACACACCACACACACACACACACACACACACACCACACACACACACACATACACACACTCATTCACACGCGCGCGCACACCCACTTATACACACATGCATACACATGCACCCACAAACAAACACAAGCACAAGCACACACAGAAACAATGCAAGCTAGATTTGCTCTT
>JADBJO010013507.1:40000-52099 GCA_016801955.1 Conus betulinus | reverse complement strand
TTGTTGTCGTTGTTTTTGTTTATTTATTTGTTTGTTTCCCTCCTTACTATCAGAATTAATACCTTTAGTACCATAAATATTAACATTGTTATTATTATTTTTTTTTTTTTTTTTTTTATCTTTATTTTTATGTTCATCTATTTATTCTATTACCATTATTTTTTATTTTTTTTTTTAAATGCATTTATTATCATTATTATTATTATTCAATTTCTTTTTCTTTTTCATGTTTCATTTATTTATTTTTTTTTTTGATTATTATAAAAAAGTATATTCTAAATTTATTTCTGTATCGTGCTTTTATTACCTTAACTTTCACTATCGTTGTTAGTAGTACCATTCAGTAATAATATTGCTAGTATTGATACTACCACCTGTAGCATTGACATCACCATCGCCTTAGCCTCCGGGACTGTTGCCACGGCAACCCTGCTGTTTAAGAATCCTCTAACCCACTCTCCTTTTTCCCATACCTACTTATTGACACCAAGACTGGTAGTAATCTTGTCTCCTTTTTTTTTTTTTTATTTATTTTTTTTATATATAATTTTGACCATTATTAGTATTCCTATCAGTAATATTATTATCATCATTACGACTTTGACTCGCACATTATTTCCCTTCCAACAGCCTCGCGGTTCGCTGACATTTATTTGGGATTTGTTACTGTTAGTTTGGGTTTTGTCAACCTCCACAGTGACTTTGTCAGATGATGAGAAAGTGTTTACTTCATCCCCGTTTTTAGTAATAACAATAACAAGCCTATGAGGCCCATCCAAGTTTTCAGATGTTAATTGTACACCCCTGATTAACACATGTTCAGGCAAATGCTGTCACTAATGGAGTCCCCAGGAATAACTAATAAAACAAACATCAAAGTAGCAGTGTCAGGCAATGTTAATTTTGGGTTAAATTCTAAGCCGACTGTGTCACCCCCAACTTCAGCTAAGGGTCTCTTTCTCTTCAGCACATATCCACGACGATGATCATCTATTATAATCTGCTTTTTTCTGCTGCCCTCCTGGAACAAGACTAACAAGAAGGGGTCCTGCATTTAAAGCTTTTTCTAAATTTTTTTCTTCTTATCAAAGTATACAGTTGGGCTTCGTAAGTCAAATTGTACGTCCCAGTCAATCTCTGGGAGCAACTCCCATTTGTTATCTTTTTTGTAAAGTTTGTATTCGTGGTTGCCATAATTGTCTGCTGTTAGATTTTTTATCTGTTCTAGTCTAGGATGCTATGGTCGTTTTTTATCTTCAATTTCTATTCGTTTGTAACACCTCCATCCGTGTATTCAGATCCGTAAACATTTCCTGGCTCTCCTATCAGATCAAACTCAGATGTGTCTGCTAGGTCTTTTAGCTCTACTGCAACACATTTGGGAGCTAGCTGCATTTTTATTCAGGTCCACGAGACATTTTTATAATAAATTTATAACAAACAATTTATATAAAATTATTATAAACAATTCATAAACAATCTATTACAAACAAACATACTGAATGGTGGGTCAGTCTGTACGCATAGTTTAGCATGTTTTAGACTGTTCTAACTGGTGTTTATTTTTTTTTTAGTTCATCCTTGTCCCTGATTTCATAGTTTTCACGTAAACAGTCTTCAAAGGTGTCCTTGTCCTTAGTAAAGAATAAGATGACTGATTTTAACTGTGATCTAAAGTCTGTTAAGACAGCTTTGTATTTCTGAGTTAAAAGCCAAACAGAAACTAATGCGTGGCAGCCGCTAAAAGCCAGCTTAGACAGAGTCTTTCTTTTTTTTTTAACAATGTCTCGTTCAGCCGAGCAGTCATCAATAATAAACAGTGTTTCAGTTCCCTCAAATAACTTATAATAATATTCTAAACAGTCACTTAGGTTATTACTAGGATCAACTAAGAATACATTTTCGTCTGTCCAAACAAACTTTCTTTCTTTGTAAGACTTGTATGCTTAATGGTTGTGCAGAATATAACACTGTACTCGTAATGAAACCTGTAGACTGTTTGCAACAAATCAAGTATAAAAACTATATATATATATATATATATATATATATATATATATATATATATATATATATATATATATATACATCCAGTAATCCCACAAATAAGCGAACAGTGTGGGTCTTTAGATAAAAAGCTTAGCATGTCCATCTGTTTTTTAATCGGTTATCTCTTGTAGTCTGTTTTAAATAGGGTTATTTTTAATAGATTATATCTTGTAGTCTGTTTTCTACAGTGTTTAACTGAGCGTCACATAGCACAAAAATGTGCATCTCTAAATGACCCTTCTCCTCTGGTTCTTTGTTAATCTGTATGTTTATGCCATCTGCCCCTACCCTTCTTCTGCTTCCATGTAATCTGTTGTCACATGTTGATCTAAAGTCTAGCCACAGCCCGTACTTTCTTGTTAAATAATCTTCAAGTCTTACATCATGAAGGTGAAGTTTCTTGCATACAAGATCAGCTTTAGGATTTGTTTGTCTACCTCCAGCAAACAACTTTCGTATCTCATCAAAGTGTTGGTGGGGCAAGAGTCCTGTTGAATACAACTGAACGGGCTTGCTGTCTACTGTACAAGACAACTGCTCAATTTTTGGATTATAAAACACTTCCCTCTTTCTTTTATAAGGCTCTGTGGGCTTAGTAAACAAAAACAAGATGCCTTTTAATGACCTAAGAGAATAACTTAGGTCTATGTTCCAGATAGTGTCTTGTTTGTTTTTTTTTTATTTTTTTGTTTAATGTGGTTCACGACTTGTTCATAATAAATAGCTGTCTAATTTTTATACCGGGTTAAGACTAATCTAGCCAGTTCAGGGTTAATAACAACATCAAACTCTAGAGAGATGTCACTGACTATGTATCTGGCTGTAGGGTCTTCAGATAGAATGACAGAACCGTTGTCATTAAATATAAGTTCATAATTAAGTTTGTCTTTCAACGCTCCTTGGTAGTATGGTTGATGAGTCTTTAACAGTTCAAAATCTAGAGGGATGCAAAATATGTTGCTAAATGCTTGGACTACTGCTTCATCTTTATTATCAGCCTCTGCATCCTCTGCTTTCATCCTGTGTTTAAGACCATTTGGACCCTGGATACCCTGATAAACTTTGTCTTTTCTTTCTTCTGTGGGAAGCCATAGGTCTGAATAGAGTGTAAAAATGTCTGCGTTATTTAGCGTAAAGATTTCTTTACCCTCCAGTCTGATTTTCATAGATTTAATGATGGCCCTACCCAAGTAGCAACAACAGTAGCATTATGATCTGTTGTATCAATGTCTATTTTGAATGACAGTTTAGTTGTGCCTGGCATTATAACATCGTCAGCGTCAAGATAAGGAAACCAGACATTTAACTGTTGATCAGCTTGGATTGTTGATGGATTATTTGTAACACGCACAGATTGTCTTATACCCGTTATGCCCAAAGGTTCTTTTGCATTTCTGTATGGATCAAGATCGCAGCCGTATGAGTTCATTTTTTAAATAAAAAAAAAACATATATATAAACAATATTAAATATGGATGAAAATATTGACGTGCCTGAAAAAGAAGCAGTACCTTCAATTGATGAAGGATTTAGAGGGGCAGAAGGTCCGTTGC
This sequence comes from Conus betulinus, assembly GCA_016801955.1. Lineage (NCBI taxonomy): Eukaryota > Metazoa > Mollusca > Gastropoda > Neogastropoda > Conidae > Conus > Conus betulinus. The sequence continues at coordinate 48,497 of JADBJO010013507.1, read as the reverse complement.
ATAGAGAACCTGAAGAAGAAAGACAGGCAGGGTTAAAACTCCCTGGACTTCTTAAAGAAAGATTGGAAGACAGAGTTAAAACGTTCTATGAAAGAACAGGGCGAGAGCAACCAAATTATGATCCAAATGATTTTTTTTTTTCAAAAGGGGGTCATCTGTTTATAAAAAAAAAAATAGTAAAAGAGTAAAGTAAGTACAAGTTACTAAAAAAAAAAAAAAAAAAAGACAAAACCCAGTTTTTTAAAACCAAACTCAATTCAAAATCTCCCTACTGCTGACTGAAGACGATTAAACCTTGAAATTAGATCAAGTTCTGAGTTTGTGCAAAGAGAACCAAACATTAATGTTAAAGATCATGATTTAAGACCTAAGGATGTTAGTGCTTTACAGAACCTTGAGCAAAATGTACCATCACAATCTGAAATTGAGATGGCCTCTTATGAAGAGTTAGGTCCAAGAACAAATCAAGTATCAACACAAATTGAAACAAGTTTACGTAAAAGTGAGAGAGAGCATTAAAAACAATTACTGATCCACTATTGCCTATGCGTGAAATTATGGGTCTTGATGCTCGTTTACAGACTATGAGAGGTGAACTAGATAACAATTTGGCAAAACTTGGTGAGTTGGACAGACAAATAGAAGAAGAAAAAAATAAATTGGCTGATGCAGATGATAACAATTTAGAGCAAGAGGAAAAGGCTAGAATACAGCAGAGAATACAAGATTTGATGATAGAAAGATCAGCTAGGTTAGAAGCGCTGTCTACTAATAGAAAACAGATAGTTTCACAAGTAGGCAGAATCAGAGAAACTATAAACAAAGTACTTTATAAAACACTACGCTAGCAGAAAGAATAAGGATTCTGTTCAGAGATTAGGGGGTTACAGTAGTTAGTATATTAACAGCTATTGGGTTTGCTATCTCTACACTGGTTTATGCATTAACAGGCGGTGCACCAACAGCAGCAGCGCCTCCTCCAACGCCTCAATCAGGTAAAAGTTGGATTAGAAAACAATTACATCATCTGGCAAACTTATTTTTAAAAAAAGTTAGCTGCTAAAGCGCTTGATGCTCTGCCTGGCATAATAGGCAATGTTGTTAGCTGGATTTTTGTCTACTATAGGCCAAGTGGCTGGTTACATGGCCGACCATCTGTGGACTTTGGGGTGCTAGCTGCTGGTTTAAAATTTTAGTGAAGTAAAGTATAGACAGTCCAGTAAAAGTTAAAAACACAACCAGGGCTGTTTTTTTCACTAGTATGTTTGTCAGGGTGAGGAACATTAACAGGCTCTGCTGGTTCACTTTCTGATGGTGTTGTGTGCTGATGGTGAGGGTGCTGATGGTGATGGTGATGGTGATGGAGTTGGTACTGGTACTGATGGTGATGGTGTTGATGAGGGCGGTGGTGCTGATGGTGTTGGGTCGCTTTCTAATTCTTCAGAGCTAGGTACTTTTTTTTTAAATAGATGGTGCAGACTTTGTGTTTAAACCTTGATTGTGCCCCAAGTTTTGGTCATCTCCGGCTATAAGAATCTCATTGTTGTAATTCTGTATGATGCCAATTTGTAGTCTAATGTCAGAGGGTAGCATGTACAAACCATGGCCTACAACAAAGTCAGCTTTAGACCTGGCGTGTACAAGAACATTCTGGTACCTTTGAATGCTTGAAGGCAAATCAACAGCAGAATTAATAGCATCTTCTAGATTGGCCAGAAACTGTTTTCTTGCATCAAAGCCTGTGGATTGGTCTACTATGCTAGACTTGGTCTGTGCTTGGGCCCCTAACAGACACCAAACGTATGTTCTTATGGAGTCATTAAGTCTTTGCATTCCAGGCATTGCTAAGCCTTCACTTTCATCTAAGATAAATGTTGCCCAAGCATTGGGTGTTTTTTTGTTGTATGGACGCCAATCTGACCGGGAAGTTTGGCTTAAAAGAGGTGTGGTCAGGCCAGTAGTCATAATTGTATTTTCTCTTGCTGCCCCACAAATACAGTGTGCCTAACCCGTGACTGCGGTCTAACTGTTGTCTAAAGTCAGTTGAGATTTTAATGTTAAAATCATTGCAGATTCTTTCATACGCAGTATTGTTCATTGGGTTTCTAAAATGATTAATATAATTGATCGTTGGGGTGGGGCACTTCTAGTTCAGTTAGTATGCGTCTGTACTGGTAGTAACATGAAAAGTATATACTGACCTTACTAAGAGATTGGGGTGGTGCAGATGGTTTGCATGAGACACCACAGCCAGTAGTTGCACAGTAAATAGCAAAGTTTAACTGATTCTGGAAGAGAAGCATGGGTTTGCTTGTCATAATTTTGGTACTCCGTCATTTTTTATTGGGGGGGGGGGGGGGGGGGGGGGTATGTATTTTTGTAAAGGATGAAACAGTCTGACTTCCAAGCCGTATGTTTCATCTACTGCAATGGTTAGGACGGTGAAGTCTAATGATTTAGGGTCATAAAACGATCCTGCATTGTAAGTGGCACTTTCATTATATTTAAAAGGATCCATTTTTTAATTGTTAATTTTTAAACTATTTTAAAAAAATGTATGTTTATATAACTGAGCAAGTAAACTTAAACGAGAGCATATATTTAAGATATGCACTTAACAATAGACACGGGCAGTATAGGGTTGCTCTTAGAGAACTTGGGTTTAAAGTTAAGTGGGTTAACATATATGAAAGAGAGCTCAAAACAATGGGATAGATATTAAGGACGGAGAAGGCAATCAATTAAAACGTGTAAAAATACCTGATGGTTACTACAACTTTTGCTCTTTAAAAAAAGTATTTAGTAAATTTGGCATAAGGTTAGAAATTAAAGCATATATTTAAGATATGCACTTAACAATAGACACGGGTAGTATAGGGTTGCTCTTAGAGAACTTGGGTTTAAAGTTTAGTGGGTTAACATATATGAAAGAGCTCAAAACAATTGGATAGATATTAAGGACGGAGAAGACAATCAATTAAAATGTGTAAAAAATACCTGATGGTTACTACAACTTTTTGCTCTTTAAAAGAAGTATTTAGTAAATTTGGCATAAGGTTAGAAATTAATGAGGCAAATCTTAAAAATTACTATGTTTGTCCCAGAAGAAAAAAAAGGAGTACATACGTTTTGCCTAGTGGTCTTGCTAGAATTATGGGCTTTTTTAGCAGTGGTTTAACATATAGTATTAAAACACACGCGTATTTAGACAGCGGTCCTTATCAGTATGTAGGTAATAGACCGTCCGATTTTCTGGCTATCCCAAAAGTATTTGTTCATTTAGATGAATTAAAAGCAGATGCTAATTTGTTTAATGGCCAACCATCCACACCTCTAAGAATTGCGCCAACAGCTAAGGCAGGTTTTTGTGATTATCAGCTAAATACATTTAGAGACAGACAATTTAAAGAACTAGCTTGGGGGAGTATTAATTCATTAACTGTAAAAATAACTACCCAAGACAACGTTCCGGTTGTTTGTTTTGATTTAATAGTAGTGCTTGAGATTGAAGATAATACCAGAAGTATGACTTATGATGTTAAAAGCACACAGTCTCAATTCTGATTATTCTAATAAACCAGAGAGAAGGTCAATATGCGGGGTTAAGCTTAAGCAGGTTTATGATGCCCGCAAAACCTGCTTTAACGTATTAACTTCTTCCATGTTTTTTTTGGGGGGTATATATATATATTTTTTTGTAAAGGGTTTACTTTTAGCAAAAACGGCAAAAAAAATGGAAGAGATTATTTTTAAAACGGGGGTTTTGCGGGCAGAATAAAGAGGCTTGGGGTTAAACCCGCATATTGACCTTCTCTATAATAATAGTAAAAATAAAAAAATAAATTAAAAAAAATAACGACCGGATTAGCCAAAACATGACTGAACTTTCTTTAGCATTCAACTGCATGTAATGTATTTTAATCAAGTTTAGCAGTAGTTCAAGGCCTTTAGACTACGAGCATTTAGATTAATGATGCTGTAACAGACAGATTTTACGTGAAAGAATATCAGCTGCACTCAAAAAACTGTCATTACAACTGATATTTTACCTGGTTGTTTTAACGTCTGTTCCTAGCGATGTACATATAGGACATTCTGGCTGTTTATAGGAAAAAAACGGATTAACGGAATAAACAACTGGAATACAGAGGGGAAAAGAACAGGATATTTCGATAGATATATGTATCAGTGAAACATTTCCCATAAAATACAAGTAGAAGTTATCTTCCACGTGTGGTTGGAAAAAAAAAAAAAAAAAATCTGGTTGACTACAAGTGGAGACATTCGAAACGAATACTCACAGATGTTGAAGAGGGCTGTAGTCGGCTGGTAGAGCGAAAGAAAAGATGCAGGAGTGAACGGAAGCCTTGGAAGGAATCGGGTTGCCGTCTGTCCCTTCAGGTTTCAGCGGCTGTGTTTATAGATAGAAGCACACACACACACACACACACATACGCACATGTTATAGCACTTACACAAGATTCCAGTGATTCATCTCTGCATTATAGTTGGTAATAACTTCTATTCATCATCAATACAGTTCAATAATAGATTGTAAACATGAAAAGGGAGGGTGAGAATTGTGGGGTGGGATGGGGGGGGGGGGGGGGGGGGGATGTCGGTCACAGGGTCAATGCTGCTCAAAGCTAGACACGGAGGTTTGATAAGATAGGAACATTCTGTGACGCCATTGTCACATCAAGTCGTTTCAACATTTATTCACATTTACCATCCCCCCCCCACCCCACCCCGCCCCGGTCCACCCCTTACTCTCCGCACTTAATGCTTTATCCCTTTCCTTCCACCTCCATCTCCCATCCACCACCCTCCCCGCTGTTCTGCTGCATGTCTTCTTGCAAGTGTTGATGGCGTGTCCCTCAATTTTCCATGCAAAGCTCATGTGGAAATCTCTTTACGTATCTCATCTGTGCCGTCCACCGCGTTCCTTACCAAGAGAGAGAGAGAGAGAGAGAGAGAGAGAGAGAGAGAGAGAGAGAGAGAGAGAGAGAGAGAGAGAGAGAGACAAGACAAGACAAGACAAGATAAGACAAAATTCTTTATTTACGAGGATAATAGATAAGCACTGATGTGCTTTTTTACATCCAGTCCTCGCCCTGGGTAGGGTCAACGACATAAAATAAGATGAGGTAACAAAGGAAGCATGCAAAAAGTGACTAGAACTACAATACAATACGGAATTAAATTTAGGGAAAAAAAATAGAGAGCGAGAGACAGAGAGAGAGAGACAGAGAGACAGCCAGCCAAAATAAAGCACAAATGGAGGGGGGGAAAGCATAATGATAGCCCAGTCGCCACGGGTAGGAGGGGATGTCATATGGATAATAAATCAAGTTATTCCAGCCGAACCGTGTGTGTGTGTGTGCGTGAGAGAGAGAGAGAGAGAGAGAGAGAGAGAGAGAGAGAGAGAGAGAGAGAGAGAGAGAGAGAGAGAGAGAGAGAGAGTCACATAAGAATATAAGCATATCGATAGAATGACAAGAGGGTAGGAGTAGTAGGAAACACACACACACACACACACACACACACACACACACACACACACACACACACACACACACACACACACACACACACACACACACACGCACGCACGCACGCACGCACACACACACACACACACACACACACACACACACACACACACACACACACACACAAACACGGACACACATACATGCGCGCGCGCGCGTACTCACATAAGACATTCTTACTAAACAAAAGTAACATACATGTGCATTTCAAGTACAAAAACACTTCGTAATAGTCAAGTACATACATAAGGCAAAGGGGGGTGGTGGTGGTTGGTGGTGGATTTATGGTGGAGTATGCAAGTACTGGCACATAAGATGGTTGAAGTAATGGTGTTTGAAGGTTGATATGCATTGGCGTTGTTTGGTTGATTCAGGGAGCGAGTTCCATGACAGGAACCTGAATATGTTAAACTGGATTTGAATAAGTCAATTCTAGGAACAGGGACATGTAGTTTGTATAGAGTCCTTGAGGAATTTATTGAGAATCTCGCAAAAGACTTGATTTACTGCTAATTTCAATCTCAGCTTAACTTGCAACAAATGTGTTCGAAATACTCGTTTAACATAATGACAAAAAAGGCATATCAATTTTCTTTTTGACATACCCCCCCACCCCCCACATACAAACACACACACACTCCTTGCCTTCCCTTTACTGAGAGAGCAGTAACAGAAGAATTATTACTATACCAGTATAATTTATTGCCTGCACACCTGCATGTTTGCTTGTTTACTTGTTTGTGTTTGTTTCCTAGTTTGCTTGGCTGCTTGGTTGCTTGCGCACACGCGCACACGTTCGTTCGTTTTTTGTTTTTACGTTTACGTCTTTTCACTTGAGTGATATTAGACCAAAGTGTCCATGAGTGAGTGCATTCTGTCTGTGAGTGTGTGAGAGTGTAAATGTGTGATGTATTGTAAAACTGTGAAAACTGCATTTACAGTAAAGAGGTAATCTTAAAGATACATATAAACAACAAAATGCAAAATACAGAAACGTGGGTGGGTGGATGTGTCCCTCACCACTAATCTACTGGAAGCAGGAAGAAGAATAGAAAGAGAAAAAATAACTTGGTACAACCCTCCATATGATGGCAGGGTAAAAAAACCAATACTGGCAAAGAATTCTTCAAGATACTAAAAGAATCGTTCCAAAAAGATCACAAACTCTTTAAAATATTCAATAGGAACACTATCAAACTATCTTACTTATGTATGCCAAACCTTAAGAAAATAACTGACACATCTAACAGAAGGAAAACCAATGCTAAGAATAAGGGTGACAAATGGAAAACTTGCAATTGCGCTACCAAGGAGCAATGCCCTCTGAACAACCTGTGCCTCTCTAACAACATTGTATACCAAGCTACTGTGACAACAGATAATAGTAAAGAGACATATATAGGGATTACTGAAAATAAATTCAAAACTAGGCATGCCAACCATAAGCAATCATTCAAGTATGAAAAATACAGAAACCAAGCGGAATTAAGTAAACATTAAGATAGCAAATATAGACTTTAATATAACATGGAGAATAGTCAATAGAGCAGCGGCGTACAACAGCACCAAGAGATGCAGCTTGTGCACAACAGAAAAATGGATAATCTTGTGTAAGCCCGGTATGGCAACACTAAACACAAGAGTTGAAATGACAGACAGTTGCAGGCATAAAAGGAAATTTTGGTCAGTAAATATAAAATAACAACCCTAACAGAGCCCCTCATGCAGCACAATTAGCAAAGAAGATTTCAAAACCCTGGTAGAGCCCCCCCCCCCCCCCCCCCCCCCCCCCCCCCCCTTCCCCAACACGTGCAACACAATTCTTTCTTCCTTCTCTGAATACAATTCACAACTCCTATATATATTGAGGCCTATAGCATGGGATGGTATGGGATCTGAAGAGAGGAGAATACCTCGAAACAAATTGTAATCCCAGGTTTTAAGCTTTACTTTTATCTTCATCTTTACATATATATATATATATATATATATATATATATATATATATATATATATATATATATCAGTTTAGGGTATTGTAATAATTCAAGTCAATTTGCAAACTGAGGAACGGTTCCAGTAAACTTTATGAGACAGGTCTTTTTCTTTCAAAAGAAAAACTGCTTGGTTAGCATTTGTGACGCTTTACTTTTATGTCATGCAGATGTGGTCACTGTCGATCATGTGGGAGAAGTTGCAGTGATAATTTACACAGTGTATTGTGGTAGTGATCGCTATGGATTGTGTGGATGTGTTACATTTATTATTTACAAGGGCCTGTGGAATTGATCGTTGTGCTTTATGTAGGAGGTGTTATATCGATAATTTTCAACGTTCTGTGGAAGTGATGGTTGTGAACTGTATGGGAGATATTATACTGATAATTTTTAATGTTGTAAGGAAAAGATCGTTGTGGATGTGTGAGAGGTATATATTCATAATTTTCAACGTTCTGTGGAAGTGATCGTAGTGAACAGATCAGCTCAGAATGATGCCATACCAAGGCCAAATGCAAGGTCATCATCAGAATCTGTGATTGTCTGTCAACCATTTATGTCACGAAAACATAAATAAAGTAACCAATCAGCCAGTCAGTAATGGCTAAATAGCAGTTGAAAATAAAATGAGGCAGGAACAGTAAATAATAAACAAGTAGGGTAACTATTGCTCCCATAAAAAAAAACAAAAAAAACATAACACAGAGTTACTTTTATTCAAGACTGGCACAGCCTTTCAAACTTGTGGGGGAGGGGGGTTCGAAGATGAAGAAAACTGGGCCTTAAAATTAAGAAAATATATTATCAATATGAAAACTATTCACTAGCTGCGTGAGGGAAACATCATAATTCCCCCTAGAAGGCAGATCTATTTGTACTGCCTGTTCCTAGGCCTTTCGTCAGCTGGATCAGACTCATCAACGAGACACGGCTGATTGTGTTTGTGCT
>JADBJO010013507.1:10000-27500 GCA_016801955.1 Conus betulinus | reverse complement strand
AATAGATTTTGAAAACGTTTGAATAAAATAAAGGATATCTTCCAGAATCACCATAGCCCATTGTGTTTGATGAATGCAGTGGAATGTTCATGAATCTTTTAATAGCCATAGTATGTACCTTCTCCATTTCCAAATTTTCTTCTAATCCCCAAATTTCTGCAGCATAAGTCAGCATAGGCGCTATTTGTGAGTCAAATAACTTCCAGAACAAAGAAGGGTCAATGCTATTAAGTCTTTTCATGCATCTTAGAATTTCTACAACCCCCCTTCTTACCCTTTCTGCCGGTTTCACGCCACCCTGCATTTAGACTTAAACGAGTTGTAAAAATAACATCCCCAAATATTTATAACTATTGGTTACTTTTACTTCTACATCTCCATACCACCACTTTTCATGCTGGGATAAATAACCACCCATACGAAAGACAATAATGTTTGTTTTCTCTAGATTAACACTTAACTGAAGTCTATCTGCTTCATTTTTAAAACATTTATTTTGATTTTGCAACCCAACAACAGTACTAGAGAACAAGATTACATCATCTGCAAATAAAAGCATAAACAGTTCAACAGCACCTGCAATCAACTCAACTGTATACCATGTTTGCCTTTATGTGACATTTCTAAAGCTATCTCATTTATAAAAAATGCAAACATTTGAGGACTCAATAGACAACCTTGCTTCACTCCTCTAGGACAATTGAATAAGTCACTGTACAATCCTTTTCTCACGAACACATGCTAAAACTGAATTATATACACCACGAAGAGCATAGTACAATTTTCCTTTAACCCCTGTTTTTCTAAGAACTTGCCACAACACATTTCTATTAACAGAATCAAAAGCCTTTTTTAAAATCAACAAAAGCAGCATATAGTTTAGTATTTTTCTTTAGGCACTTTTGGACTAAAGCATATAATGTGAAAATATGATCAACTGTACTATACCCTGACCTGAACCCGCCTGCTCTTCCCCAATTTTCCTCTCCTTTTCAGCGCATTGTGTCAATCTTCTATTCAAAACATGAGTGTATACTTTACTAATTATACTTGTGAGAGCTACACCTCTATAATTGTCTGGTTATTTGGGTCTGCTTTTTTATGGATGGGTACAATAATAGACGTTGACCACGACAGGGGGGAACAATCCATGATTAAACAAATGGTTAAATAAAGAAATACAGAAATCAATCACATAGTCATTGGCATGTTTTAGCATTTCACTTATTATTCTATCTGGTCCCGGGCTTTTACCAGTTTTCAAATTTCTTATGCTTGCTCTTACTTCATCTGTAGTTATAGGGTCATCAAACAAAAGCTCATCATTTTGTTCATCTTCTATTTCATCTACTGCTGGATCACTTTGACCATTATAAAGAGAGTTGAATACACTATGGAAATGGTCAAACCATTGCTGTGATGTTATTTCATTGTAAATGGTGGATTTCCTGTTAACTGATCGTATTGTACTCCAAAACAATTTGGGATCATTTATTGATTGTTTAAGCTTTAATATTCTGTTTTCATCAAATTTTCTTTTCTTTTCTTTTCTTAAGTCAATATATTCTTTCTTTCTTTTGTATATAAATTACTCTTTTCTTCTTTTGTCTCTTTTGATTTAGCCCTTCTAAATATTTGTAGTAATCTCTATGTAGAGAGAGAGAGAGAGAGAGAGAGAGAGAGAGAGAGAGAGAGAGAGAGAGAGAGTGAAACATGTATAGAATGTGTTTGATAACTTCTGGAGTGTGATGAACATTGTCGGAATTGTTCAATTCATTTAGTAAAGTGTTTCCCTCGGAGGAGAGGGGGAGAAGAAAAAAAGCATTCTGTAGTGCAGCTTCTGTTTGACTGGAGGGATTGCGTGTGCGTATGGAGTAAATACTGTCATGAATGTTTGTGTGAACGAGTGACAGTGTGACAGTGGTGACCCCAACGTAGCCAGCATTGTTTTTGTTTCCCCCTGAAAAAAAAAAAAAAATTTATGTGTGCCCTCAGGGGCCTGGAAGAAATAGAGAGATGTATTTTTGATTTGGAGAGAAAAAAAAGGACTTTGATTTGTACCCTCAAAGGTTCAGGGAAGGAAAAAAGAAATTAGTTTAATTATTTACTGTGTATAATGTTTGCATTTGTTTTCTTTTCTATTTGTGTGAGTGAGTGAATTTGTTTTCAGTGCGAGTGAGGACTTCTCTCTGCTTTCTGACTCTGAGTTTTGCTAGTGTGTGTGTGTGTGTGTGTGTGTGTGTGTGTGTGTGTGTGTGTGTGTGTGTGCGTGCGCGTGTGTGTTATCCCTAATTTTTTCCCCCGATCGGTGAGCCCACCGCTTCTCGCTACATTGAGCGATTAGTTCAAAGAGTGGGAGCAGCCGTGATCGCCCCTTATTAGTTTGTTGTTGTTGTTGTTGTTGTTGTTGTTGTTGTTGATGTTGTTTCTTTCTCTGTCCTATCGGTTCATTTCAAATAGTCCCCTCGTCCCAGACTTCGAGACGACGTTGCCTCCGTCAACAAGACAGAGGTTGACAAAGTGCAGGGAAAAGTCCTAACAAATATTTTCTTTCAATTATCTAGTGTGTTTTTTTTTTTCTGTTGTTTGTTTGTTTTTAGTTTTGCCTTGTGGTATTGTCTTTGCGCGTTTGGGTGATCGTGCATTTATTGATTGACTGATTATTATTTGTATATTACTATAGTAGTGTGTATATTGTGTATATTGATTGTTCATTATTTTGTATTATTACTATAGTGTTGTGTATATTGTGTATATTGATTGTTCATTATTTTGTATTATTACTATAGTGTTGTGTATATTGTGTATTTTTTTTTCCTGTCTCTGTTTTCACGGGAGACAGTGACCATTTCTTTTGCTTTTTCTTGATTTCATCTCACTATTACGAACCTGTGTATCCTTTCATTTCCTTTTCACCCCCTTTTTCAAAACCTCTACACCTTCTTTACAATAAGCTCCTATCTAGTTTTTCTTTTCAACATTTTCAACTTTAGGTAGGATTTCTGCTAGTTTGTGTGTTTTCCCCCTACTTTTAATTGTTTGTTATTCCATTTTTGTAAATTCATTTGCATTTATCGTATCAGGCGATACATTTGCTTTGTGAATTCATTAAGTAAGAAAGTTTCAAAATGGAGCGACTGATGGCGGAGAACGAAGTAAGAAAGTTGTTAAGTAAGAAAGACTAACAACAAGAACATCTAAGAACTTTATAAGAATTTATTTCCAGAAAAAAAAAAACCCTTTAGTATTGCGTTTTTCCTTTCTTGGGAAAACATCAAATATTAGCATTGAACTTCATTTATTTTTTAACTCCAAATTGATAGCTTTTTTCGAGAACAAAATACTTTGGTTGGGTTTTGGAAAAATACATTCGTTGGGGTTCATATCTATCCCGTTTTAGTAAGCTGTTTTCTGTTTACACTGGAAATAGAATTATGTATTTGTATATATTATAACAATTGTATTTTTGTGAAACATATAACATCATCATATATTGCCTTATTTTCAATCATACTTAGAAATCGTTTTGTGTTTGTATCTGTTGAAAATTCATTAGTGATGATTTTAATAAATATGTTCAACAAGCGGAACGCTTGGGTTTTGATGGAGAAAAACCACCAGCTATGTGCAACAATGCATAGATAGGGCAGACAGGCCAAGAGAAAGGGAGAAGAAAATCAAAGGAAACTAGAACTAGAGTTAGAAGAAACAAACAACAGAGAATACAGAGGGAATCTGAAGAAAAAAAAAAAAGACTACAGAGAAGGAAGCTGAAAAAAAAAAAAGACTACAGAGGGAAGCTGAAGATAAAGAGCGTCAATTTAATTTGAGGCAGTTAGAAACAGAGGCCGATGCTGAAATTAAAAGATAACAGGCACCGAGAGAACCTCCACCAGCTCCTCCAGTCACTTTCGCAAGCGCGCCTCAACCCAAAACAGCATATATTCTAAAGTTACCGCCTTTCGAGCTAAAAACCGGACGACACTAATAGTTTCCTTTTCCGATTTGAAAGTCACGCAACGTCTTGTGGTTGACCAAAGGAAAAGTGGATATTGTATATTGCGTCATTGTTTAAGCGTAGCGCTTTGGCACTGTACCACACACTTGCGACAAAACACAATTTAACATGGGATTAATTGAAAGAAGAACTCCTCAAGAAATTTCAATGTTTTGCCGATCGTTTTCGCGAACGTTTCCATTCTGTGCGCCCTGACAAAGGAGAATCGTTTCCGTCGTTTCTAATTCGTATGAGTCATTACTTAGATCGATGGATCGATTTATCAAAAACAAACAAAACTTTTCAATCACTGCGAGATCTCCATCTTAGAGAACAACTTTTCCAGAGCGTGAGCAAAGATACGGCCACTTTCCTTAAAGAAAGTCAATTTGAAAGCGTTGAGGAAATGTGTCAGATGGCTGATCAGTATTGCATCGCTCACCCGGATAAGGGCGTGGCTAGGAAAGAAGAATCTTCCATCTTTGAGTCTCATGCATCATGTACAATCCCATCGGGAAAGGGGAATTACAGGAAAGGAAATCGTGGGTCATTTCCGGGGCCTCAAGGACATACCTATCCTAGGAACGGACAGGGATCTTTCCGCGGTTCAAACGTGACTTTTTGTCAGTACCAGTACTCACCACCGGAAAAAACCCCGTTGCTCCTCAGCAAACGATCCGAGGTCGTGGACACGACCACCACGTAGACCTTTTGGGTCAGCTCGTGGACAGAACCGCAGTTCACAAAGTAACACCAATCAGTGGGCTGTCGATCAAACAATGCGATGTTTCTTTTGCGATGGCAAGTTCCATTTAAAAAGAATTGCCCTTTCAAAGCAAATGATTCAAAACCGGCATTAGTCTCCACTGATTGCGAAGAGAAGGCCTTGTTTTGGCACCACATCATTCGGTTGACGGACTTTTGTTAGAAAACGGAGCCATCGAGCAGGGAAAGGCTACAAAGCTGCTAAAAGTCTCAAAACTGGATGAACTCCAAATTACCCCAGATGATCTAAAGAAATGCAGCAGGGGAAAGACAAGATGCTGACGACAATACTTTCTGCTGCCAAACAGACTGTCACTGACATACCAACGGACAAACCAACGTGCATACTGGACTCTGACATTCTCTACAGGTGTGCAACTGGACAAGACAACAAACAAGTTGTCGTTTAAAAGCCACTTAGAGAGAGAGAGTACTACACACGGCTCATGATTCATTGTTGGCTGGTCACTGCGGAATCAAAAGGACATTAAAGAGAGTTCTTGATTCTTTTTATTGGCCAGGTGTCACAAAAAGGAGGTTACAGAATATTGCCGCTCATGTGACATCTGTCAAAAGACATCACAGAAAGGTCGCGTCCCCATGTGCACCTTTGCACAAACTGCCTCTCATTTCCCATTTCTGAAAGTAGCTATTGATTTTACCGGGCCTTTCCCACCATCTTCTTCCGGATATCGCTATATCCTAACTTTGGTGGATACAGCGACAAGGTTTCCAGATGCGATTCTACTGAAGAAAATTGATACACTATCTGTCGCTGAAGCCCTACTTGCGATTTTTTTTCCAGGGTGGGTCTTCCAGAAGAAGTTCTCTCAGATTGTGGACGCAATTCATTTATGACTTTATGAGAGAAATTTACAGACTGTTGTCAATCTCCTCCATTTCAACCACGCCATTTTATCCCCAATCAAATGGCATGGTTGAACGATTCAATGGAACGTTAAAGTCCATGCTGAGAAACGTTGCAAGGCAGGAACCCCATGAATGGGATCGTTTCCTACCGGCTTTGCTTTTCGCGTACAGGGAAATACTGAACGAAACACGGATTCTCACCATTCGAACTTCTTTTTGGCCAATCACCAAGGGGTCCTTTGGATCCACTGATCACACATTGGACAAATAAGACGGACATACCTGACAGTAAAACGGTCTACCAATACGTTTATGAACTGCAAAATCGATTAAAGGATGCATGTGATCTTGCAACAGTCAGCTGATAGAAACACAGATGTGTACAAGGTCTTTGCAGATAGAAAAGCAAAGGCACGTTCCTTCAGTGTAGGGGATAAAGTCCTTGTACTACTCACCGATGAACATAACAACCTTCGTGTTATGTAGAAGGGGGTCCTTTTCAGGTGGTCGAAAAACTTTCTGCAGTTAAGTATAAGATCAAAATGGCAAACACCGAGAAGGTATTCCACGTGAACATGTTGAAGAAGTATGTTGAGCGTACAAATGTTGCCATCTACCAGTCAGTTCAATGGATGTCGTATGTCAAAAATTGATGTCAACATGACAGATATTATCAGTGATGATTTTGTACCCAACGTAACGTACAAGGACAGATCAAATGTTGTGAAAACGGCATATGTAGTATTCAGTTAAGTACTGAAATACCAGTGCGAACCAGACCATACCCCTTCCTGTTTGCAAAAAAGAGAGGTTATCGAGAGAGAAATGAAAGTAATGCTGGAGTTAAAGGTCATAGAACCTTCTACATCTCCGTACAGCTCACCAGTTGTATTAGTGGATAAACCTGATGGCTCAGTGCGGTTCTGCATCGATTACAGGAAATGAAACAAGATCACTGTGTTCGATGCCAAGCCCATCCCAGACATTGAAGAACTTCTGTGTCAGCTCTCAGAAGAAAATTATTTTGTGAAAATAGACTTAACTAAAGGATACTGGCAGATCCCAATGGCTGAGCTGACAAGGAAAAGACAGCATTTCAACACTTGTTTGGACTTTTCCAATAGACGAAAATGTCATTCGACTTGTAAAATGCCCGAGGTTCTTTTGCCAGAATGATGCGAGCCCTGAAACTCCATGAATGTGGTGCAGTCAGCTTTTTTGACGATATTCTGTTGGCTGCAAAGTCATGGAGTGACCTCCTTTCTAATTTACGAGCCGTTTTTTTTTTTTCCAAACTCCGAAGTTTTGGTCTAGCTGCGAGACCATTCAAAATTCATGCCGGTTTTCAAACTCTCGATTTTAGGGGTCACACTATTTCAGTGGGATGATGCCAAGAAGGAAGGAAAGTGGAAAAGATTTTATCCTTACACAAACCCACTACAAAGAAACATCAGGTCACTCATCGGATTATTGTCTTACTACAGACGATGTGTACCCCACTTTGCGTCCCTGACGGCCCCTTTGACTGAAATGATGAAAGGGACGAAGAACCTAAGTATTTTGTGGTCTGATGAGTGCCAAAAGGCTTTAGAGTGTGTTCAGAACACCCTCAACTCATTTCCTGTTCTTTTGTTACCCTCCTTCTCAGAAGACTTTATTTTGAGAACCGATGCCTGTTCCAAAGGAATGGGAGCAGTACTTGTGCAGGAAAAAAAATGGTTTGTTACATCCCGTACAATACGCCAGTAAAAAGTTCTCAAAGACACAGGAGAAATACTCCACTACTGAGAGAGAGAGTGCCTGGCTATTGCATGGGCATGTGAGAAATTCCCCAGGATCTTGACTGGAGGGGAGTTTCAGTTACAGACCGACCACAGGCCATTGACGTTCCTGCAATCGTCAAAGACTAAGAACACAGATTATTAAGGTGGTCTTTAGCATTGCAGGAATTCAAATTTACTATCGAACCAGTGCTTGGAACACAAAATGCAATGGCAGATTTGTTGTCACGTGTATATGAATATTCATGGACAAATGTAACTGTCTTCAAGGGAATGAGTATTTCTGCTGTTTTGTCTTTCTTTCGTTATGATCACAGTGTGTTCATTTTTGACAGTGATTTGTATGCTGCCCCCTATTTTTAAATCAAGTGGTGTTTATGCTTAATTTGCTTGTTGAGCGAATATATGTTTTACAAGCAGAAACTACTTGATGTTGATGTATTGCGCATGCATTCTTTGCTTTGTTCCTTTGTAAAAAAATGAAAAATCATCATGTACTATTTATACCTATCTTGCTTGTGAAGGTGATTATATAGGTGTCACAAGCAAAGAACACTTTAGAAATGTATACAGACATGTTTTGATTGTGTTGTGACACAAACCTATTGTGTTCATTAGTCCATTGTCAACAATGGAAAATATGTTTGACTTTTCAATGGACTATAACATTACATGTGGAAAACAAATATGTTTATTGTGTTTACATGTCTCTTTAGAAACATTTACACTTGGAAATATTCTCATTTTCATGAGGGTTTTGAAACACATGATGTGTGACAAAAGGTAAGGAAAAAAATGTGCTTCACATCTTAACATATAAACACAATTTGTACTTCGAATTGTCTATATCCGTAATTGTTTTGTCCCTGTAATTTGTGGAAATGTAATTTGTGACATGTGATGATGGACTATGGATTTCCTTTTTTTTTTTTTTTTTTTTTTTTTTTTTTTTTTGAAACATGGTATTTATGGTGGATCATGATGGTTGATTCTATACGTTGATGAGTAATCTGGTGAATCATGTGTGATGGATACACATTTTGTGATTCATGGCTGAAGATGTGTTATAAGTGAAGTTATATCTTAAAAAGAATGTTTTTTTTTTTTTTTTTTTTTTTTTTTTTTTTTTTTTTTTAGGGGGGGGTAGGGTGGGGGAGTCTTTTTTTTCACCTCAGGATGGGGGGGGGTCATGTGACGTAGCCTCACATCAAGGCATGCGACGCTCCATCACATTTAGTCTAGTGATATGAATCATTTCCCCCATGCCACAGCTAAAAAGGAAGAATATTCATGTGGCTTGACTAGTGTAGCAGGCGTCCCCAATAATTGTGAGGATCACTCAGTAAAATAGACAAGGGTTTGTCATTGGGTGAAAGCGACCACTGAGTGATAGTTTAATAAGGGCTGGTAACGTGTTGGTCATGTTTTTTGTACACTGAGTATGCACTCACTAGGAGGAGAGAAAAAAGCATTAGTTTTAGCCCAGGGATGGCCTAAAGACTCGAATCCGTCAGGACGTTGGTCAGGGGGTCCTCACTGCTGAACAGTCATTACCAGTCCTTCACTCGTCGCTCTGTCAGCTATTTCTCCTCTGATGCTGCGACAGTATCTGTTTCCTAAGTGCTGAGACAGGTGTTTAGCGATGGCCATGGAGTGGAGAACACACACCGATATAGTTCCACCCCAGCAATTGAAGACCCCGGGTAGAGGAGTCGGATCTCATCGTTCCCCCAGTGACTGGAGAGTTCAAGGGGCAAGCACTTTTTTTTCTGATGCGGGCAAGGCATCATGATTGTATGGGGCGAGCGCTTTTTCTGATGCAAGTATGGCATCGTGATGGTATGAATTGTTTATTCTCCTGGTCTGGAGCTTGGGCCAATGTTGTGTAAAAGGCCATGATTTTATATTCTTGGAGGATGTGTGTATTCTTTCTCTGGTAAGAAGAATCTAGCAAGACTTTATTCATAGCAGTTCATAACTTGATTTATCTCTCAGTGTGAGGAGAGAGAGAAAACATGTATAGAATTTGTTTGATAACTACTGGAGTGTAATGAGCATTGTCGGATTGTTCAACTCATTTAGCAAAGTGTCTTCCCTAGAGGAAAGCGGAAGAGGAAAAAAGCATTCTGTAGTGCGCCTTTTGGCTGACTAGAGGGATTGCATGTGCGTATGGAGTAAATACTGTCATGAATGCCTGTGTGCAAGAATGACAGTGTTGACAGTTGGAATTTTACCTCACAAGCTTCTCACATGCGCACACGTGCTGTGCTGTTAGCGTAGCTATGAACAGGGTTAGTAGTGGTGTGTGTGTGTGTGTGGGGGGGGGGGGGGGGGGGGGGGGGGGGCACTACTACTAAAGTTACGAACTCATTTATGCACAAAATCTGTCGTCATGAAACACTTTTTGTGTGTGTGTGTGTTACAAACTTTTTATGTTACGACCTAGTTCGTATCGGCAAAACTGTCAATCTTGAGCCCTGGAGCTCCGCTATGGGCCCACTTTCTGCCAAATTATGAACAATCCTGACAGTGACAGCCCAGTAGCTGGATACACTATGTTCCTCTGGCTCACTTGCTTTTTTTTTCTGGTAGAATCCTACCAAAATACACTTATCCCCAGATAAGTGGTAGCGTTCTCTTCAAGTCACTGGTGTTTTCTGACAGCCAGAATCCCTTGGTTCCAGATACAGGTTTCAGGCAGTTACTGTGTGTGAAACGTGCTGCTCATACACAAACTGGGCAGATTATAGCATGTAGAGTTAATGGATTTTAGGGGGAAAGCTCGTTCTAGAATTTGAAGATACGGGGTTTTGCCTTTATCAATAAATGATCAAAAATCAATGTCATGACCAAAAAAAAAAAAAAAAAAAACAAACAAAAAACGTTTACTAGGTGAAAGTTCATCCTGGAAAAATATTGTAGTATAATAAAATGAAAATCTACCAAAATTCGAGATACTAGGTTCTGGCAGTCAGTCCTCGATATATGATACACTTGACGTAAGTTGTGTCAGACCAACTGACATAGGCTAGAACAGCAAGGCTACATTAGAATATTGTTATGCTATGTATAGGTATGTGGGGATTGTCTTCAGTCGTGACGTGCTTCTAGCGTAAAATTATCAGTCTCCAAAATCCCTCACAATCGGAGTGTGGGCTGCCCACGTGGCAGGGTAATCAAAAACTGTCACACACGTAATGTTCTCATTCCTAGCTGATGCACTTTTACCAAAGTGCTCAAGTTCTTCGGCTGTTTAGATGATCCTTGGTGTCTTTTAACCAGGGCACAACAACAACAACATATGTGATGTCATCAAAACAACTATTTCTAAATGACTTCACTATGCCAAACAAAAGCAGAATGGAACAGGCGCACATCTACCTGGCTGAAGAGAGTTGGTCAGTCTAGCCAACAGCTCGAGAGAATTGTCAAAATACCTGACAAAAATGTGTACTTGGATTTGTTAGTCGAAGAAGTAGGCCATTCAGGAGTGTCTGGTTGAGTGGAACTTGCCACTGGGACTTAGGAAACAATCTAAAGAGTTCTGACAGAGGAAGAGGGACTCGAGCTGGTTTGGCTCGATCTGCCACGTTTGTATGGAATGGCTCCATACAAGGCAATCTAGTTGTCCCTCTAAATATACCATGTCGCTTGAACATCCAGAAAATGCTGAAGAAGTATTCGCATGTCCTCTCAATGATGTTCCCCACAAAGGGATATACAACAGACTGGATCGACACGGCAGCTGGCATAGCGACAGGGTGTGCAGTTTCTCTGTAACTGTTTGTGTTGGCATTAGAGGTCTTCTTGAAGAACCCTTTAAGTTCAGCTGACCTCGAGAATGAAAGACAAATACCTGATCCAAAAGCCTTCATGGATGACACAACCATCCTTTCCACCATGGAAGCTGGAACTTACAAAACTTTGAAGCAGACTGGACAAGTTCTTTGTTTCATTCAGGGATGAGTTTCAAACCAAAGAAAACATGAAACCTCTCCCTGTGGAAAACGTGAGTAGCTGGAATACTGGAGAGAGAGAGAAAGAGAGAAAGAGAGAGAGAGAGAGAGAGAGAGAGAGAGAGAGAGAGAGAGAGAGAGAGAGAGGGGGGGGGGGCAGGATTCCATTCTGCTTTGCGTTCCTGTTCTGGGCTGATACACATATCACTGAGGGAAGTGGAGCATTATTTCTCCCCCCCCCCCCCCCCCTCCTCCGCCCCCCTCCTGTTTTCCAAAGAATATTTTGAGATAGTAAAGACCATTGCCTACGCATGAGCCTGTTAGTGCGCAGTTTGTACTGCAGAAAACAGTGACAGCCTTTTTTTTTTTACATAAATCCTTAAAATCCTTTTAAGACCTACTTCAGTAACTGTGTTCTGGTCGCTTATCAAATGCCAACAATTGATTTATTCCATCGCAGACCTAATGCTCAGCATCATGTGGGTCATGCCGCCCTGCAGACTGTGATGACGAGAATCCTGATATAATCAACATGAGGAGCAGAAACAACTTGCACCTAGCACGTGTGTTGGTCCCCTACACTCACAGCTGACCGTAGGCTAACAGCAAATGCACACTCCCTTACAGAGGATGTAGCCCACTCATTCTTTGCCACAACCAAGCACATGGCACGTGTTGTCCATCACACCAGTTCCAGCCAGCGTACCCTTCAGCTAAATTCCCACGCACTGGAAGATGCTTTGTTGTCAGCATGCAGGCTCTCTCTTTCAAGTTCTCTCTCATAGTGACCAGGTTGACCCATTTCTCACTGCACGCGCGTAAAGCAGACGACGACACGTTGCTATGTATTCAAATGCACAACACACTATTTTGGACTGTTGTAAGGATATGGCTATACTGTTAGCGTAAGGGACCTACACACGTGACTGTGAAAAAATCACTGTTGACTGAAGTTACAACTGGTGTTGTCACAGAGCGGTGATGACAATCAGCCTTGAAGCATTCGACAGTTCCAGTGGAACTGTATCTGTTTTTCGTGAAGACTTTGAAGATGCTACTTCTTCACCCTACTAAACCAATATTGCCCCATGTGATACAGGACCAGACAGACAGCGGATGTTGACAACTCCATCCCATCCCATCCCATGGTGCTGTTAAAACATTGTGAGTCAGTGGTTCCCCTTTAGATGACGCATCATCATTTTACATGACTTAGATAAGCTGAATATAAATTAGCATGATATGTAAAGATAATCATCGGGATGAATTAATTTCAGCTTCACATTATGAAGAAAAAGGCGTCAAAATGTAACACAAATGGGCATCTTCCTCAACATTATGGCACAGGTAACACATCACATCACCTGAATACACACACACACACACACACACACACACACACACACACACACACACACACACACACACACACACACACATATATATATATATACATACACACACACACACACACACACACACACACACACACACACACACACACACTTTTATTCCTCTTCCCTCTTCACTTTCCTATCCCTCTCTTTGCAGTTCCCTTGAGGATTGCTCAGCATAGCCATTGAAGAATTTACATCACCATACCATAGCCAATGAATCTTTTACATGACCATATCATAGCCATTGACCCTTTTTACATGACCATACCATAGCCATGAATCTTTTACATGACCCTTTTACATGATCGTACCATAGCCATTGAATCTTTCACATGATCGCACCATAGCCATTCAATCTTTCACATGACCATACAATAACCATTGAATCTTTTACATGACCATGAGAAATATTCAGCACAGCCATGAATGAATGTTACATGGCCACTCTTATGTAATTTTCTTTTCTTAACAGGTGTCAATATAGAGTTATTCAGAACAGCCATTGAATCTTTTGCACGACTATATCAATGTAGTTTTCTGTTTTAACTGGTGCCAATATATATGTTCTGGTCTCATACGCTGCTTGAACGCTTGGCGGCCTCATTCAGTGCCGACATAATCAGTATACTGGTAGTTTAGGATCTTGTAAAACACTTTATTTCTACGGTCGAAATTCTTCACTATAGATTTGCTGTGATGTTCCATGTCTTGCCTTCCTGCAGGAGGATGGAATGTACCAGAGTACATTGAAGCCTGACGCTTTGTTTCTTGGACTTATTGTTTTCCGTCCATACAGGTTTCAGTATGGAAAAAGCTGATGTTGTCTTTGTAAGGATTCCTGAACTGGATCCCTTTTTGCTAGTACGTAATCCTAGGTAAATAAACTATTGAACAGTTCAAACTTCTGGTCAAGGACATTTGTGTAACAACAAGACCTCTGCGGCGACTTCAACTTTGCTAATATCTTCTGTTCATCCTCAAATTGACCTTCACCACTTCACAATCAGTCAAATTTCTGGGCATCACCTTCTCCCTCAAAGACGGATTGCTCAAAACATTTTTTTTCTTTGCTGTCCCAACCTCTGTGCCACCTCAGAGGCAGTGCACCCACGCCGCTCATTCCGACACCCCGTCCACAGCCACAGCCCGGTCGGCCCCGCCGCAGCCCCGGTACCAGCAATCCACGGGGAGCAGTCAACGTCAAGTCGTCAAGAGGCAACCCACCGGAGGAGACACTGCACTGCTGCCGAGTCACTTCGGTGGTGTTCGGTGGCGCCTGTTCTGATCTAACATACACAGGACACCACCTACTAAGCCCCCTACTAACGACAATAATTGCTTAGTCGCGGAGCCGGCGTGAGTGAGCTCTCCCTCCGGAGGGCGCCACCACGTCCGTCCAACGACAGCCCCCCCATGGACTCGCCGATACCGGTGACCCTGACGGAACCAAACCAAGGCCACGGATGTGGAGAGGACATCGAAATTTAGGTCACCATTGGGAGCAGGGCATGAATTGTCACAGAATTTGAGACATTTTTCTTTTAATGCTGATCAATGAGAATGAGAATGATTAAGATGATGCTACGGATTTCCATTTCGGTCTGAGACTACATGACAGGGCTGTACTTTACGCTTCCTTTCATAATATATCCCCGCGTCAAACAGGCCCGAGAGATACAGGCACCTGCAGTGTTGGTCAAGGAATTTGAGCAACACTCTCAGAAACGCATCCATTAAGTGGATGAAACTCTCGACTGCATGGTCCCAGTCTTCCCAACTGAGTCCGCAGCAAACTCAACTCTGGGTAGGAGCCGGTCGGGGCAGAAAAAACCCACATGACTCTAATGGGATTCGAACCCACAACCTCCCAGCCGGGAGTCAAAATGTCAATTTTCTATTAACCCACATTGCGCACTCATACCTGGAATACATATCTTCCCATCATCCATCCACTAAAGACAACATTCCATGTTCTGAATTCCTCTTCCTATGCAGACTTTATGCTCGAAGGATGAAGTTTTCACTCTACAAGTAGTCAATCACCACCAACCATGGATCCCCTAGTGCCGTCATTAATGATGCTCTCAGCCGCACAACAGCTTTATCCAGACCGTCTGCTCTGGAAACCCAGCCTCCAAACAGACAGACAGACCCACCACCTGTCTCCTCTTCCATCCACTCTCCCCATCGGCAGGATTCTGAAGTCCAACAGGCACATAGCACAAAATCACAAACACACTCTCCCCATCTGCAGGATTCTGAAGTCCACCTGGCACATCACAGAAAATCACAAACCTTTCTTTGAAACCAAACCGATAACCACTTTCAAATATGACAAAAACCTCAAACACCTACTTGTTTACTCCAAACTAAAAAAAAATATCTACACCTTAGCCACTGGGAACTCTTCTCCTGCTCAAAACCCAACCGCAAGATCCGCCCTTTCACCAAACTAGACAACGTCCTGAATGACCATAAACGCTCAGTAAGAATTAAACACACATTCTCCTGTCAGAACTGCAACGTGGTCTACTCAATCCACTGCCAGCTGTATGATAAGATCTATGTAAGTGAGGTATCCCGCACGCTTGCGATGCACATTTCTGAACACCTTGCAGACATCCGCCACCATCGGCCTAAACCACATGCTCTACATTTCAACCACCCCCAACACAACATTAACCAGGTCAAAGTCCTGGCACTGTGGCAGTCACAGAGTGACAACTTGGGGCGCCTTATGAGAGAATCGCATCTTATTGTCAGACATGGATCCGTCCACCCTGATGGCATCATCCAAAGTAGCATGTACCTATCCATCACTGCAACACCAGTCTGCAGTATCACACACACACACACACACACACACACACACACACACACACACACACACACACACACACACACACACACACACACACACACACACACACACACACACACACACACACACACACACACACACACACACACACACACACACGTTATTTCCTCATATATAAGCCACAGCTATCTCCCTTTCCGCTCTCCCTACGCTCTCTCCATTCCTATGTCAACATATGTTTTTACACACACCTATCCACTCCTTTTTTTTTTTTTTTTTTTTTTTTTTTAGTTCCACATGCTATCCCCTCTACATCTGTCTCCCTTCCCTGTTCCCTCTTTCCTAAGCGTTTGTGTAGGTGTAGGTATGTGATCACCTCCACCCCTTCCCCTTTGGTTTGTTTGCTTGTTCGTTTGTTTTTGTTTGATTGTTTTGATTTTGCTTGATTTATTTGAAAATTAATCAATTTTATTCAGTTGTTCTTTTAACCCCTGCCCTTCCTCTCTCCCCCTTCATGGCATCAGCATCCAAAAGTAGCATGTGTCTATCCTTTCCACCACGGCACTGCTACATCCTCCACCAACATCACACACACTACCATACCTCCCACTGTGTACCTCATGCATAAGCTATAGCTCTCTCTTCCTTTCTGCTCTCTCTACTTTCTTTCTCCGTTAGCTACATCCATCTTTCCTCTACCCGGATACCTATAGCCTCCCTTGTCTTCATCTGGCTTTCTTTCAATTTCATATTCTGTCTCCATTACATCCTTTCCCTTCCCCTCCCTCTTTTCCATGCATGTGTGTGTGCGTGCGTGCGTGCGTGCGTGCGTGCGTGCGTGCGTGCGTGCGTGCGTGCGTGTGTGTGTGATCTCAAACCCAACTAACTTTTATGTACAAGATAACAACAGTGAAGAAGGCGGTTACTGTGTGTGTTTGTGGGTTTGATAACATGACAAAATAGATGTGTTTATAGTTCAATGCCTTTGAATTGTTTGGATCTGAAAGCGGGGGTTACTTTTGTAGTTTTAAATCCATGCATAAGTTATAAATCAAAGATACAGCTTTATGTCTATAAATGCCTTTATCTGTGTGTAAGGTATGTATTGAAGATGGAGCTTAAGATATAACTGAAACAGTCAGTTTTATGATTTTGCAATCAATCCAATCAAACCTACGACTTCCAGAGGTTTCATATACGGAACAGATGCAACTGAGAGAATACCCTATACCCTTAGAATTGCAGAGAAAAACGGTTCGAGTGTTGTTAGTGCATTTGATTTCGTATTATGTTCATTGACTTTTGCCAGGGGAAGGAGCACAGTCTGCTCGCTGGTGCTGAACTAAAATTTGTTATTAGGTCTTCTGAACTTAAATTGGCTGTGAAGTCCATCTCTCTCTCTCTCTCTCTCTCTCTCTCTCTCTCTCTCTCTCTCTCTCTCTCTCTCTCTCTCTCTCTCTCTCTGTCTGTGTGTGTGTGTGTGTGTGTGTGTGTGTGTGTGTGTGTGTGTGTGTGTGTGTGTGTGTGTGTGTGTGTGTGTGTGTGTGTGTGTGTGTGTGTGTGTGTGTGTGCGTGCGCGCGCGAGTGTGAGTGTGTGTGTGTGTGTGTGTGTGAGAGAGAGAGAGAGAGAGAGAGAGAGAGAGAGAGAGAGAGAGAGAGAGAGAGAGAGAGAGAGAGAGAGAGAGAGAGAGAGTATTTCATTTTTTTTTTTTTCTGTAAATGAAAACAAGACTCTTAAATGTAAAGCAAAACAAGATTTCATTGAAGATATAAACCTAAACACTATGGGAAAAAATACGTGAACTAAATAGGGTACATCTATTTCTGTGACTGAATTTGGCACTTTAACTGTGGAAAGTCTTTCATACTTACTGCATTCCAGACTCTTATCTGTACTGATCATTCTTCAAAAT
>JADBJO010013507.1:0-5000 GCA_016801955.1 Conus betulinus | reverse complement strand
GGGGGGGGGGGGGGGCGCATGCCAACACATAAATTGTCTTCATAGTAATGACTTGGCAAAACTTTGGACTTAAGGAGGGGGAGGGGTGGAAGGTTGAAGATGGAGAAACTGGGAACATGAAATTAAGAAAATATATTACAGGTATGAAAACTCCTCACTAGCTGCATAAGGGAACCATCGCAATCCCTTTTGAAGGCAGATACATTTGTATTGCCTGCTCCGAGGCCTTTCGTCCGCTGGGTCGGAACTCATCAGGGAGACACGGCTGGTTGTATCTGCCCCCCCCCCCCCCCCCCCCCCCCCCCCCCCCCCCCCAACTATTAGATTATTCGTCTTTGTATTTGCCTGATTTTATTCAAGTTTTAAAGGCTGTGCCAGTCTTGAATAAAAGTTACTCTGTGTTAGGTTTCCTTATGGGAGCAAAAACTACCCCACTTGTTCACTGTTTATTGTTTACTGTTCCCTGCCTCATTTCATTTCCAAACAAGTGTAGTTTATGGCTAGTATTTGAGGCCTAGTTTTTCTTATTACGCAGATCAAAAAACAAAAAAAAACAAAACAAAAAAAAAACAAACAAACAAACAAAACATTCAGTAGGCCTTACAGGATAGTCTATATTCGTCCATTCTCGTCACTTTTAGCTAAACCTAAAACACTTTACAGTTGAGAGTTTATGTAAACAGGTTATCGGTTCGTTCCCCATACGCCATGTCATTAGGTGTTCGCATTTCTACACCTAAGAATCTTTTGATAGCAAACAAATGCATCTATTCGCAATTGATTACTGCGTTGTTGGGTCCCCATAACTCTGCATCATTCTGAACTTGTGAGTCAAATGTTTTGAAAAAGGAAGAGTGAGAACAGCACATCGACTTAAATAACTTTTGCAAAATGCAAGATTTCATGTTTGTTTGCTCTACTACTGAGAGCACGACATGCGGCAACAAAACTTAACTTTTTTTGTAAAATAAATTCCTAAGCATTTGTAAACATTCATAACCAGCATAACAATTTCGTTATTTGTCAACCTTTCTCTGGCAGCTAAATGCCCCCTTTCCTTAATACCACTATCTTGAATTTTCCATTTTGACCTTTGGCTGCACGTTGAAGACCGTTAATTTGCGTTTGTCCATGGGTGCAATTAATAGAATCTGTTACACTACTTCCGCATTCAAATCTGGATTTGACATGCTCATACATACTACGAATACATCTAAATATCTTGCCTTTGGTGCCATTTTTCAATATGGTGGGCCATGATAAGTGTCTTTCAACAGAATCGAAAGCCTTTTCAAAATCAATGAAGATGAAGGCCACATAAATTTACGATTAAAACAATACTGTTTTTTGTACGATTGCCAATAATGTAAACATGCGATCGACTGTAGAATAACCTTTTTTTTTAAAAAAAAATCCTGCTTAATGTTCACTTGTCAGATTATGTTTGTTTTTTAATCCATTCTTGCAATCTACCATCAATAATTGTGATGACTGTTTTTGTGATGTGATGGAATACAGTCTCCACGACTGCTGATGCGTTGGCGGTGTGTTTTCGATGTAGGAAAAATGAAGTCATTGGGAACTTGTACACTTTGATTACCCTGGATTCAGAGTCTTTGTCTTATTTTCAGAGGAATAGATGTTTATATGCCCTGCAGGGGAGGGTGTTTGCATCATTTTTTGGTGCGTGTCCCATCTTCTGTGCCCCCTCAGTTGCAGTGCACCCACCGCTGCTCATTCCGACACTCCGTCCACAGCCACAGCCAGGTCAGTCTTGCCACAGCCCCGACACGGCAATCCACAGGGAGCAGTCAATGTCAACTCATCAAGAGGCAACACATCGAAGGAAACACTGCACTGCTGCTGAGTCACTTCGTTGGCGTTCAGTGGTGCCTGTTCTGATCGAACATATGCAGGGCACAACCTACTAAGGCCCCTACTGACGACATTATTTACTTAGTCACGGAGCCTGCCTGAGCAAGCTCTCACTGCGGAGGGTGCTAACCACATCTGTCCAACGACAGCTTCCATGGACTCGCCGATTCAGGTACTCGACGGAATCAAACCAAGCCCACGGACGTCGTTAGGACATCGAAACTGAGGTCACCACTAGAACAGGGCATGAAGGCCTCAGAATTTGAGATTTTTGTTTATGCTGATTGGTGAGAATGAGAATGATGAAGATGATGCTACGAATTTCTATTCCGGTCTGAGACTGCAAGAAAGGGCTGTACTCTACGCTTCATTTCATAATATATCCCAGCGTCAACCAGGCCCGAGAGATACAGACACCTACAGTGTTGGTCAGGAACTTTGAGCAACACTCTCAGAGACGCATAGTGGAACCCACGACTTCCCATCCGGAAGTCCGCGACGCTATGCAATTCGCAGCGGCGGCTAGTGTTCGCATCATGTGTTGTTCAGCAGCAGACTTACGGCCTCTGCTGTGTAATTCAATGCAGCCTCCTCAGTTGAAGATCATCCATTCGCTGTTTTAAAAAGGAGGAAAAAAGAAATAAAAGAACACCTCCTTCTCTGTAAGGTATATTAGGTAGAACCCCAAGCCCAAGCATGACAGCTTTAGAAAAGCCAGCCACAAAACTTTGAGCAGACGGAGCAGGCTTGCCACTTGATCCTGGTGACGTGCTGGTGAGAAACAATTCAATGTACCCAAACAGAATACTCTACAAAACCGGGTAGACTCTCAAGTATAATTATGTGAAGTAGTTTTTAGACACAGGCAAAGTGCAGCCGGGGAAGAAAAAAAAAACAAGAAGAAGATAAATAGAAATACGATCGCAGAATGAACTTGGCCCAAAATCAGAACCTGGAAATGCCAAAGACACATCCTATGGGAGCCAGCAACACCGGATTAATATCCACGAGGAATGAAGTTACTTTGAGACATCCATGTTCAAAGAGACTGGACAGTGTTCCACGACTATAAACCCCTCACACGTTATGCAGCAGATGCAAACAATAACGATGATAGTATATCCTGTGCCCATGAACACATGCCCATATACAGACAGACAGAAACAACACATCAATAGACGCATGCGTACACACACACACACACACACCACACACACACACACACACACACACACACACACACACACACAACACACCCACACGCGCGCTATTTTATCTATCGCGCGCTACGCGCTATCTGTTTATCTATTTCTATCTGGGTCTGTTTTTCTGTCTGTTTGTCGTATCTATCTATCTATCTGGAGAGAGAGAGAGAGAGAGAGAGAGAAGAGAGAGAGAGAGAGAGAGAGAGAGAGAGAGAGAGAATCACAGTACGAACTACAATGGCAGTTGGGGGTCCTTGTTTCTACTGGATGATTGAAGCTACCAACAGCTGGCCCGTGTGCAGTCACATGGATCTGGTACAAAGGAGTGATGCATGTAATAGGCTATAGAGCCACTCCCCCACTGCCAGGTGTTGACATACCTGTCCAAAAGAAACCACACCTTGCAGCTCAGCTGAGCTGAATAATGCATGGAAACACGTGCAAAGCACAAAACAAAAAAACTCGGGGGGAGGGGGGGGGGGGGGAGGGGGGTCGTTCACATGTAAATCGTCTGCTCTCATCTATGACAAGAATATCCAGGTACAAAAACAAGTTAGAAAAGAAAAATTAACCTTTTTGTAACCTACATCATCCACTCGCTCTCTCTCTCTCTCTCTCTCTCTCTCTCTCTCTCTCTCCTCTCTCTCTCTCTCTCTCTCTCTCTATACTCGCTCTCTCTCTCTCTCTCCTCCCTCTCCTCCCCCCCCTCTCCCCCCCCCCCCCCCCCCCCCCCCCCCCCCCCCCCCCCGCCATACATACATACATACACATGCATACACACATCCATAGTTACATACAGACATACATATTTACATTCACATATACACACATACATACATGTACAACACACATACCTACCTACGTACATACGTGTATACTAGACTAGACTAAACAAGACTGGACTAGACTATTTCATACCATACTATACTTACTATGCCAATATATACTGTACTATCCTGCTCATACGTACATACACCTTAACATTCATACACATATAGATAGATACACAACATATACATGCATAGATACATGCATACATGTATCTATAAATGCATATATACATACATAGATGCCTACATATACACACATACATACATATACACAGATACATAAACACACACCAAACGCATACATATAATATATATATATTATATATATATATATATATAATAGATATATATATATAGATATATATATATATATATATATATTCTGTTAAAATTAAGTGTTAAAAGGAGTACTAAAAAATCATCTACAATACTGTTTCGAGCGTGGCTCTCTTCAGGATGATGTTTGGGTCGCCAACCGCCGATGTTATATAGCGGGTAGGGCCCAGTTGTCACTGTTTTCACGTGCAAGTTGGTTTCACGTTTTTTTTTTTTGTTTGTTGTTTGTTTGTTTTTTTTTTTTTTTTTGTTTTTGTTTTTTTTGTGGTTGTTTTTTTTTTTTTTTTTTGGTGGTGGTGGGGTTAGGTTGTTGTTCAGGGTGTGTTCACTAACAACGATTTCCATTTGTACCTGCAGTTGTTTACTATTTATGTTTTAGTATTTAATGTTGCTAGGTGTGGTTTACATAGTATTAGCCGTTTTTTCAGTAAACCATAGAGTGCATCTTTTTAAAAAATATACTGTATGGTGATGCCCTTTTTAATGATTATTCCAGGATATGTTGTAGATTATTTTTATCTTTAAGTCTCCAGATGTGTTTTGCTCAGTTCTGTTTGGTTTTTTGTTTTTTCTTTATTGAATGACTGTTGGTGGTTTGCATATCTGGTTTTGAAGTGATTTTCATTAATCCCTATAAATATTGTTCTTTTTCGTTTTTTCGATGTCACAGTGGCGTAAATATACAATATTGTTGTAGAGGCATTTATTGCTTAGGGGGCACTGCTCTTTTTTGGTGCAATTGCAAGATTCCTTT
>JADBJO010013506.1:25000-52106 GCA_016801955.1 Conus betulinus | reverse complement strand
ACTCCTGCTGTTGGAATCTTTTTGTTTCTCTCTCTCTGTTGCTTTTCAATCACCAGTGGTGGTAGTGATCTGGAAGTGTGGGCACGTGCACGTGCACTTTCATTCTGCGGTCATGTACAAAGTTCATTATTTATGGATAACGTGCTCTCCGAGTACGTGCACATTTTGACGCTTCGAGAGCGCGTTTGTATTGATGTTTGCGTGACAGCGCATACGTAGAGTACGCGCACCGGACTATGCAAGCATTATTATGTCGTTTCTCTCTTTCTGTGTCTCTGCCTGCCTCTGTGTGCGTGTGTGTGTGTGTGTGTGTGTGTGTGTGTGTGTAGGCTAAGTTAAAATTCCAGTTTCGTGTCGTATATCATTACTTCCGCCAAGTTGATGTTTTCACCCCTGTCCGTTGGTTTGTAGTTTTACCTGTCCGCGTGAAAATTCCAAAAAAAAAAAAAAAAAAAAAAAAGGGCCATTTTTAAGTATATGCCGATTTTATACGGTAGAAAGAGTGAACATGGCCCGTGGATGCGCACTTGAAATGTTGGTGTGTATCCTTGGGGAGGATCCAAGGAATTGTCCCGCAAGTTTATCACCCCACACCCAAACATCCCATTGAACTTGAACAATTCAAAGATCTCGGTCATAACTCGTTAACTGTTCATGGAGAAAAACATTTTCTCAGTGACCTAGTAATATGAACCTTGACATTTTGCATTTTCCTCGGGTACATGGGAGATAACTCTTAACGTTCGTACATTTTAATTACTTCCCTTGGCTCGGACGCGGGATCTGTTTGGACCTGGCGGAAGTTTATGCTCTGTGGTGAGTGCCCTTGTACTTTGGGGCTGTTTTTCATTTTGCGATGCATTTGTTCGTACACAACCTTGTGGAATGTTTAGTATTTGTCTCTGACATCATTCAAAAGGAAAAAATGAAGCAATTTCATTTTCAGACGAATTATGGAAAATATTAAGTGATTGATGGTATAACCTGTTGTGTCTTTTGCAGTGTACAGTGTTCTGTTTTTCAAATGTTTTTTTACGTAGCTTTGGTATTTTGTATTACAGCCTAGGTAACATCCTGGATTTTGCCATGTTCCAACTTGTTGCTGGTGTGTGTGTGTGTGTGTGTGTGTGTGTGTGTGTGTGTGTTCATTTTAGTGTCTGGTTTTATGAGGGCGATGGTTCAAGTTGAATCGGTTGTTTTACTCGCAGCATTTATTTTTACTGCTTTGGTTGTCTGTCATTTTGATTCCTGTCGCCTGTATAGCACTCAGGTGGAAAGGCAGTGTCAGACTTGTTTATTTTTTCCCTTGGGTTTGGCAGGCTATATATGGTAACCCTACTTTTCTTGCTGCGCCAAACGGGCAAACGATGTATATTTTTCAGGAGGTAGTACAGTAGTTTAAAGTCTCCATGAGGCCGCCATCTCATTTTATAAAACTGCGCAGATTCTTTTAAATTTGGCCAGCTTTTGCATGCTTCTGAACACAGCTGAAAATAGCTAGACATTGATCCTAAGTAAACACAGCTCGGTCGATTTCCTGACGTTTTTCTTCAGTTCCCCATTCCAATCTGGCAAATACAATCACCAAATGGGGATATTACTGATAATGAATATATCGAATTATAAACGATCTTTAACAGAGACATTTCATCAACTTTCCTTTTGTTACACAGGACGATCAAAAGTAGTATCCCAACCTTTTGTTCTCCTCCATTGCTTTATTTCTTTGACTAACAGCAAGATCACACAAAAACTATCACACTTCTTTCAACGAAGTGTTGTTAAAAAAAAAAAAAGAGAGAAAAAAGAAGGAAATGGTGACCAAAGAACAAACGAATCCACTAAATTTGAGTGGATCAGAATTAAAGGGACGAATACTACTGAACTGGTCTTATTGATTTTTTTTTTCATTCTCTGGCTAGAGTTCAGGTTTTATTTATGTATGCCACATGTGAGAAGAGAGGGCCTTTTTGTTTTTTTAAATACGCTTGCAATGAAGGTTCTATTTCAATTTAAGACATTTTAAATTATCACCACAACATGTCAATGAGATGAACAAATGAAATGGCAATTACATCGAAGTCAGTGCCAGTTATCAACTATACATAGGACATACACTTCAGCATACTGTCAAGTATATCGGCAGTGTAAGGAAGACTGCAAAAAAAGTGTATTGATAATGCATTGGGGGAAAAAAGCAAGCATCGAACTCAGCAAATAGTTTTTAGAAACAAACAAACAAATATAAATGCAAACAAACAAACAAAAACGCTAAATCAAAGGGAAATACACACACACATTCATGTATATCTAAATGCACGCGTGCACACACACACACAGAGGAAAAAGACAGCAATAGACAACAAAAGGTGATTATGTCAAATAGATGATAACAAGGACATAATATCTTGATTTGATCTCTTCTTTCATAGAGACTTTCATTTCACGTTACAGTTTGTAAATCGGCATGCTAGCAGACTCACAGTGGTGGTTTACCATCAGAGGTTTAATAATTTTTTGTAGCAGAAGATATTACTCACTTCGAATCAGCAGAAGAAAAACAAAAGCAAAAGTGTAAACACGTCTTAGTCTTGATTTCTAAATGTGGATTTTTTGTTGTTTGTTTAGAGGGAATGCACAGTAAAAGTTAAGGAAAAATGACATTTTTAGTAAACTGGTGTATGGATACCATTTTGTTTAGAACTCATATTGCTTCATCTCTAACTCTCATCTCTAAATCATGTGCATATTTTTCTGTCTTGTATTTGATATGCAGTTCTTTCAAAAAGACATGTATATTTGGCTTTTTTTTTGTTTATTCTGCATTTATATACATGAAATTTTCCTAACAAAATAATAAGGTCAAGTTCTTCATCAGTTTTACTGTTATCTTCTGTGCCGAAGAGAACACGTTCAAAGTTTAAGTGAAGACGTTTGCAGGTTCCACATTTTTCTTTCATGACGTTCTCTAATTCCTGCTAAGAGACATGAATGTTGACAGGTAAATAAGTAGTGTTCTATTGTATCTTGATTTTACTGAAATCTGGTAGGATGTGGTACAGGAAAGACAACATTGCACATTGGTGCGGATCTGGACCAAAGGGTGGATCCAAGATCGGTTCGACCAAGGTGGAAGTCTGCACTCTCCCAAGTTCTTTTTTTTTTTTTTACCAGTTTCCCTCCGTTTAATTTATCCTGTTACCTACACCAAGGTTATGTTATTATCCACCTCTGTTGGCGTGTCTGTCTGTCTGTCTGTGAACAAGATTAGGAAACAGCTGCTGAACCGAATTTTAACAAAACTTGATGTAAGGGCGGACTTTGGGCCAAAGACGAACACACACTGAATTTTGACGCCAATCCAAGTCGAAGCACGGGTCTGTGATTTTTTTCCCCCCTTTCTTTCCCCTCCTCCCCCTCCCCCTCTCCCCCTGTCAGTTTCTTGACTGTTGCGAGATAGAGCTTTTTTTTTTTTTTTTTCCAAACTATACATTTCTCAAGTTGATAATATATGACCCTCAAAAGAATCAAACGAACAAAAAAACAAAACAAAACAAAAATATTAAATACTTCATGTTTACGAACTTGTAAGATTTTAGATTTTTCTTTTAAGATTTTAGATTTTTCTTCTCTCTGTCTCATTTCTTTTTCTTTGTAGTTTTTTTTTTAATTTATTGATTTGTTGTTGCTGTTGTCTGTCACGTTATTTGTATAAACTGTGTATTGTAGTTTTGCAGTTTTGATTTTATGCGTTCCCCTTCAAATCAGTATTAGAACAGTATTCTGCCGTGGTCATGCCTTATGTGTGGCCAGGTGGTGGTGACAGATGTACATAATTATAATTATGACTTGCATCTAGGGGTGGGTGATAATAGCCGTTTTCCTCTTGAGAAAAAAAGGGCCATAATCCTGGAAGGAAACTATAGCGATGAGGCCAAAACGTGTATCCAGGGGATAACAACTCTTTTTCCCTTGGAGCACAACTGTCAGTTATCATTGGGATCACAATGTTGTTGTTTTTATAGGAGGATGATAAGAACAAGGGTACACACAGATATCCAGGAAAACAGTTTTTGTTTTCCCTGTTTTCTTTGATATCTGTGTATCCTTGTTTTCCTGTGGTCTGTCTCGAACGTAAAAAACAAACAAACAAACAAACGTTTGCAGGGAATACAGGTACGATTTGATGTTTGCCATGACAAGCACATGGGAAAACAGTGTTGTAATCCCGGTTCTTCCGATGTTTTTTTCCTGTTATGGTCGCTTTCCTTAAAGGATAACGGCTATCCCCTGCGATAATGCAAAATAGTCGCGAATTTCTGGGGAAAGAACACATCTTAATCATGTTATCCTGAAGAGTAATGCATATTTTCCTTCGAGCATAGTTATCATTGGCTAAACACACACACACACACACACACACACACAGGTGTGTGTATGCGTGTGCAAACACACACAAGCTTGCAGGCGTGCACACATGTAGGTGCGTGTGTGTGTGTGTGTGTGTGTGTGTAGGTGTGCTAGTGTGTATGAGGGTGTGTGCATGTGTGTATGTAGGGTGGTATAGTGTGGTGTGGGTGTGTGTGGATGTGTGTGTGTGTTTATGTATGTGTGGGTGTGGGTGTGTTCGTATGGAGATATGTGTGTGTGTGTGTGTGTGTGTGTGTGTGTGTGTGTGTGTGTGGAAGACCTGCACATTTTTTTTTGAAACCTGCTTTCGTCTGTGAGTGCATGCACACCTGTGTGCATTTGCGTACGCAAGCACACACCCGCATGTGTGTGTGTGTGTGTGTGTGTGTGTGTGTGTGTGTGTGTGTGTGTGTGTGTGTAAGAGAGAGAGAGAGAGAGAGCAAAGAATGGGGGGGGGGGGGAGGGACTTTTGTATGCAGGAACGCAAGTATTGGTTATGCTTGTACGTGTGTGCGGACGGCACAGAGTGTGTATGTATTTACACCGTCCATAGTAAAGAGAGGTTGAGAACGGTTGCTTGGGAGGTGATAGAATGGCGGGAGGAGGAGCGCGAGGCGGGGCAGGGGGGGGGGGGTGGTGGTGGGGGGGGGGGTGAGAGCGATGCGGGCACAGGGGCGAAAATAAGATTGCATGTTTTCCCCAGTTCAAAGGTGTGAGCAAACGAGAGCAACAAATTTGTGAGAGTCCATTCGATTGATATAGTCAAGTGCTTTTGAGGTGTTGGAAGACACCAGCGCCACAGAAAATAGCCTATCATCATTCATCTGAAGACCCATTTGGCAGTTTGTCAGGTCTCTGCCTTTGCTGAAGTGTGGGTGGCTTGGAGAGTTAAAAGTTGTTATTAAATACATGATTTTTTTTTTTTTTTTTAAATGAGAAGTACTACCTTGGCATGTCTACAACTGCACCAATAGCAGCTGTTATTTTGTTTTTTTTCTTTTAGTTTTTGTTTCTTTTCAGTAGGACCATGAGTTGGTTGAATGTTTTATTTGTAAATACATCAATCATACACACTGGACTTGAATGTTTGTTTTTATTCAAATGCGCGCGCGTGTGTGTGTGTGTGTGTGTGTGTGTGTGTGTGTGTGTGTGTGTGTGTGTGTGCACCCTTGCATCATATTTACATGTGTATAGGTGTAGGCACTATGTACCTGTACACGTAGACACAAACACATTTGCATGAATGAGTCCAAACATACACACAGTTTCATTCAAACGTGCATGTGTAGGCCTATGCTTGTACAAATGTGTGTGTGGAGGGGCATGTGTTTATGCAGGTGTGTGCATGCGTGTGCGTTTGTGTGTGTGTTTGAGAGAAAGAGAGATCCGTAAAAAATAAGTGACTACACCAACAGCACAGAATAATAGTGAGATTTAATGCACTCACACAGACACCAAATCATTCAATCATAGGCATGCCTGAGGTCACACACACACACACACACACACACACACACACACACACGTGTGCGCACACGCACACACAAATGCACACACACACACACGCACGCACGCAGGCACACACACACACACACACACACA
The DNA here is from genome assembly GCA_016801955.1 of Conus betulinus. NCBI lineage: Eukaryota > Metazoa > Mollusca > Gastropoda > Neogastropoda > Conidae > Conus > Conus betulinus. Next base: position 46,094 of record JADBJO010013506.1, on the reverse strand, counting down.
CACACACACACACACACACACACAGCACCATCACTGTCAAATCAAACATCATTTCATAAACGCACAATATGATTTCATTCACTCGACCAAAATTATACCACCATACAGCCAGTTCGTGAACCACAGTGAAGAAAAGAATGCCGAAGTGACAGGGGCATGCCATGAGATCATGACAACTCCACATGACCCATCCTTCAAGGAGCGGAGAAGACAAGGGGAGGGAGACACACACACACACAGCAGACAGAGAAGGAGGTGGACCGACCATACTGCGCAGAGAGGCTGGGAGGCGCCACGTCACAACCCGGCATTGGTTCACAGTTACCCAGGGTGGAGACAACTGGTCTAGCCTGTATCGTTGTGGTGACCCCCGCGACCCCAGTGGCCTTCAGGACCAGTGACAGCAACATGCACGCAACACACACACACACGCACACGCAAGCACACACACACACACACGCAAGCACACACACACACACATGCATGCAAGCGCACACACACAGACACACACACACTGGCGCGCATGCCACACACACACACACACACACACACACACACATGCACACACACACACACACACACACACCACACACACACACACACACACACACACACACACAACACACATACGCACACAGAGATTACATGACATCCAACTTATGTGCGCAAATGTGAGTGAATACTCTACAATGACATCTCATGGTTGCCAACCTTTTTGAGTCCCGATTTAGAAACCAGGGCATGAAGGTGGGAGAGAGAGAGACTGGGGTGGGGTGGGGTGGGGGGGGGCTTGCAGTAGAGAGGGCCATTTGGTTTCTGACTATAAAGCATGTTTAACACCTTACTGACTTGCATAAGCATTGTCAACCATATGTTATAGCTGACATTATCATATCTTTTGGGGTTTATACTGCAACACTTTATCAACCCTCTTCAAAATTAAATTACTCCCACATTTTGAAATACAAATTTGAAATTTGTGGCTTTCTTTCCCCCCTCCTAAATTTGTGATTTCTGGAATAATTTCTACAGTGTTGAAATTTTCTGACACACATTTCGGACACTAGGCGGTTATGCATTCCACAAATCCATACTGCAACATATGTCATGTCCATGACTGCATGAATATGAAAGGCAAGTAACTGCACTGTGCATGGGGCCACATGAATAAACATAAGCATAACCAACGATCTGTCTCCATAAAGGAATGACCATGAGGGATCTCTTGACAATTAAATCCCAAGCATGAAAGAATCACTAGCATAGGCACACATTCCAATATAAACTATACATGGGCAATTCAATACTCATTTTGAGTTCATAACCACAATAACATAATGGCAACAGGGTGCACACACGTGAACACACACACACACACACACACATGTGAACACACACACACACACACACACACAGTGACAGGCAGACAGATAAATAGATATATATATCTACAATCCTGTGAGCAAAAGAGAAATAAAAGGACAGGCAGCTTGCACTCATCTGAGACCTGACGAGAAAAGTCTAAGCGTCGTTAGATCACTAAGTCTTCTTCGCAGCGATGGGAACAGGGTAAAGGAAGTGTGGGAGATGCATGATGGGTAGGCGCCCCACTTTTCAAGATGTCTTGAACGCCACTACATCGATGCACAGTCATCCCCTAACTCTCATTCTCCCCTCCTTCCAATAGCACGCTTTACTGAGTTTCAAAAAGGAGTGACTGACGGTGGAAACTGAAGCAAAATTTAGAAAGAGAGGGGGTTAATTACCACCAGGGACACAGACAAACAAAGTACAGGACAAAAACACAGTGGACCTCTTGGGTCTTCTCCAGGCAAAGACAAATTATTTGAAGACCCAAGAGGTCGAAATGCATTGTGCTTTTGTCCTGTACTTTTTTTTGCCTGTGCCCTGGCGGTAACTAACCCCCTCTCTGTCTAAATCATGCTTTCCTGAGACTTTCTTTTCCAGAATGGCGTCTGCTGTCATGCATATGACATGAGGATGGGATCCGGACACCCCTGTAACCCATCCCACCCGTTTGCTGCCCCATCCCTCCATGCCAAACACCAGACCTGCCTGGACGTATCAAAGACTGATGGGGGGTTTCACATACTTCTAATTCCAACACGATGTATCATATCACCTACGTGATAAAATGCAAATAAAGCTTGATTGTGTCATGAAGATACTTTCTGCAACTGTGTAAATTATACAGCTGTCATATCTGTAACAAGGATTTTCGACTGCTGATCTTCTTTTTCACAACTAAGAACTTTCTTTGAGGTTGTTGTGGACTACAGAAACAAAGAAACAGAAATGTTCAAAACTTTGACTTTTTCTGTTCTTCTGTTTCTATGGAAATTCTTCAGAACATCCTCAAAGAAGTAATTACGTTTAAAGCTTTGGTTGTTTTTGCTAAGACTGCGTACCAAGCTCTGATCTTACACTTGCCTCACAGAAACGTTATTTCATTTGCTACGATGTCAGATGATGAAAAACAAAAACAAAACAAAACAAAACCCCCACAGAAAAGAATTCACAAAATCATTTGAAATCGACTTACTCAAAGCAGCACATGTAACAAGAAAGAAACCGTTTTGAAACGCTCTTCCTGAACTTACCACCTACGCACGGAATAAGGGTTGAAGATGCTTTATTTCAACAAAGTTTGATGCCTGACCTCCCGGTTGAGAGCAGGTGGCCGTATGCATCGATGTGTGCCCTACCAGGGGCTGAGCACGGCATGAAAAGAGTCAGCAAATCAACCAGCATAGTTGACTTGAACTCTGTCAGCTCCGTGCTCCATCTCTTTTGACCTACACTTCACCTTTTCCTTCTTCCTCTCCTGCACACACACACACACACACACACACACACACACACACACACACACACACCCTCCTCCCCGCCCCCCAAAGCCTCAAGTCGCTGCCTCTCCAAGCTCCTGCAGGATATGCAAGTTGACGTCGTCATCCACGTCATTGGCAGCGGCTCTGATATCAATGGGGTCACGTGATGTTCTCTTCTTGTCGCCTTCCTCATCGTCATCGTCATCGTCATCACCATCTCCGCACGGAGTTTCGTCTGTCAGCTCATTCACCTGAAAAGAAGTTTGTACATGTATTTTCTCTCAACATTTCATGAGGCTTCCTGGCGACCTTTCATTTCAATTTCCTTTGACCAGACATAGTTCATTTTTTCCAGGGCTAAGGTTCAGGTTCAGCGCCATCAAAGCACAGTCAGCCACACATCACACACATGTTGTGTCCTCAACCGACCTCCCCCCAAGCCCCCCTCACCTCCCCCCAACCCATTCTGGGCTGCCATCATAACGAGAAAAAGAAAAGTCCCATCTGGAAAAAAAAAAAAAAGCAGCAAATTCAACACAGCTGTCTTCTAAGTAAGTTCAGCAATTGATGACGCCCTACCCAAACTAAACCAAAATATTGCCATTATCTTATGGGACTGATGTGGTTTCAATATTTTATCTACCCTACCCAAGCTACTGACATCTTCTAAGATGGATAAAACTAAGTCCTGATTTGGGCATCTGCCATTCTTTATAATTGTTAGCCTCAGCTTGAAAACATTTTAAAGAAAAAAAAAAAAAAGAAGAAGAAGAAGAAGAAGAAGAAGAAGAAGAAGAAGGAGGAGAAAAAGAAGAGGAAGGAGAAGAAGAAAAGAGGAAGAAGAAGGAGGAGGAGAAGAAGAAGAAAAGAAGAAGAAGAAAATTAAAAGAGATGAATGGAGAACAAAGAGTACATGGTCAAGCCATACTGACAAATATACACAGCAGACCGGTCAGCTAGAGTCCACTCTGAGCGGTGGATACACTTTCACGTCTTCCTCAGATTGTGACAAAGAAGCAGGCACATCACTGATTGTAATAAAAGAACAACGGAGGAAGACTTCCTAGACCAAAGACAGTTGTGGAAAGTAAGACTCTTGGTGGTGTTCACATTTCCGCTCTGTAGTTGTCACATTGCGACAAAGAAGCCGACGTGTCATTGATTTGTAATAAGAGAACAAATGAAGACCTCCTAGACCAAAGAGAATTGTGGAAAGTTAGACTCTTGGCGGTGTTTACATTTCCGCTCTGTAGCTGTCACATTGCGACAAAGAAGCCGGCACGTCATTGACTGTAATAAAGAGAAAGATGAATGAAGACTTGCCAGAAGGAAGACAGTTGAGGAAAGTGAGGCTTGAAGTAAACGGGAGGCAAAGGAAAGAGAGTAGCGGAAAAGAAAATTATTGGAACACCACCTCCCGACATCGGGGGTACGGTTTGCACCGAAAGAGCGCCCAGTACTCCCACAGGAGTTTTCAATCAGTGCAAGTAAGTTCTCATAAACAAAGAAAAAAAAAATAAAGAAAACTCTACGAACACCATACACACTGAAGCATATGGCTAGCAAGTGAACAATTAACATTCACACCTTCAAGCAGTGGACCCCAGTATCTACAAGGCATCTATCAACACCGCCATGGTGTAGTGCGTCTCTTCCACAGCATTCTGCACCCTTCTCACACTTCTCTTCACTACATTTCTTTTTCTTTCCTCATCTCAACTTTTAAAAGCCACACCCATGCTCCTCTGGGCCGCAGCACAAGCTCCAACAACAAAGCACAGGGAGCAATCCGTATCGTGTCATCATAGGAGGCACCAGCACAGACCTCGTACTGCCAGCGAGTCAACCCTTGGTCTTCGGTGGCGCCTGCCCACATGTAACACACACAGGATCCTACTCTTCAAGATCACAACCCCACCCCCCCTGATGAGAATTGTTGCAGAGCCCCCAGACAGATGCTGAATTTCACATAGAGAAACCATAATGTTACCACAGAAAACACTGCAACACAACACAATCTTTTCAGTGACTGAGCCAGTAGTTGTTTTTTTAAAGACCAGTGCAACAGTCTCAGCGAAGGCAGTTGAGGGCAAACAAACCCCATAACCTGGTCATGGCAATCGGCAGATATCAGGCGCTATGAATGCCACAGTCCATTTTGCCCACCATCAAGTCAAGCGAAACTCAGATCAGTCTGCAGTATCGCTGCCTGATATTTCTTCAACATTTCGCGATCTGAACTTGTGGAATACAAGTAAGCACAAACCCTGATGCGACAGAACATGACACATTACAACACAATGAAATACAGAACGACACAACAGGCAAAGACCTGGAAACAGTTGGGTGTTGTTGGCTGTTGTTGGCTGTTTTCATATGGCCCCTTGGTATATGTAAACACAGATTTCAACTGAGGCTAAAAGCAAGCAGGAAGGGGCGTGGGGAAGATTATAAAAACGGGGAGTTAAATCTAGTTTTTAAACTAAGCGTGAAATTCTATATCTTATCGCCAAATTTCAGCTGATTTTGAGGGTGATTTCAATTTAAGATGTATAGGATCTAATGAAAGAAAAAATATGACCAGAGAAACCCAGTACAGTCGAGGTTCATTCCCCCTTAGTTTACAAATGTTTGGAAGATGAAAGCACACCTTCCACCCTTGCTTTTACAAAACTTTCACCAGTTTCTCTTTGACTATTGTTTCGTGCTTGATACAGAGAAAAATGGTCCCGAAAGATTCACTGGTTTGTATTCTACCCAATGAAAATCAGCACCCTTTTCAATACTACTCCCTTCTTTCTGCACTATTTCTCTTTATGTCCGTATACGAGGTTCAGTTCCCTGCTCAGAATCTCTCTCCACTCCTCACTACCAGACTCTCATTAAAATCCAATCTTAGTTGATACCCAGGGGTCATTTCCAAGAAGATCCACAGTACCCTGCCGTTCTCTCCTTCCTCTGTGCAGAGAATCCAGAAAAAAAGACAACCTCGCCCGCTCACCGTCAACACCTGTTCTGAGCCATCCTGCTCTGCATGATCTCTGTAAGCTCGTCGGCCTTGGTTGTGTCGATCTCTGCTGTGACCTTGACCCTCCCGTCAGGGCCTGTGACCACCACCAGGAGGACGCGGGCAAAGGCCTGCTCCAGCGCCCTCTGGTGACTACGCTTGCGAGCTTTGTGGATGGCTGCTGAAGCTCTGCTTGTGGGGTCTGCAGATCAGATTATGTCAGAGGGTTGATGAGAGAGAGAGAGAGATGAGAGAGACACACAGAGAGATAGATGGACAGACAGACAAAGAGAGAGACAGAGAGAGAGAGAAACGGACACAGACAGAAAATGAGAGATAACATGACACGGCATGACACAGTCATACAACCTGTTGTCAGTAACTTCAGCAAAGTAGACAACAATGACATAACACATTGATCTCCCCTAGTGAGCTCACAATATTGCTCCCTGATTGGGTGAGTTTAATTTTCTCCGTTTCTTCAGCGAAGGAACACGGCTCTCTCGACTCTCGATTTTTGAGTTTCGGTTTGGCCTGGACTGCAATAGTGTGAGCTCACTAGGGGAAATCACTCTGGTGGACTTGGTGATATTGAGCAGAGTTACCTCCCTGCTCTCCATTTTTTTTTTTTTTTTTTTTTTTTTTTTTTGTTGGAGGTAGGGGTAGGAGGTTCCTGATGCTTAGCAATGTCCCACGCCGAGTGGAGATAAGGCATTTGTTTGGACAGGCAAGCATATCATACACATATTACATGTAGTAAAATTCCTTTTGGTGCTCACCTTGCAAACAATAGGCTTCCTCCCAAGCCCCTATTCCATGTGTGCTGAGGCCTTGGCGGGGGAACGTCAAATCCACTACACAGAAAAACCTAACCCGGGGCCCTGCAAAGGACAAAGTAGTTGAATTTAAAGGTTTGAAAAAAAAAAACACACACACACACACACCCAAAATGTAGAATTCCACTGGAAAAAAAAAAAAATTAAAAAAAAGGGGTGTGGCACTCAGCAGACGAGATGACAAACACAGGAACACAATCTTACATCCCAATGGCTTCTGCAGGTCAGATGAATTCATTGTCTGGGCCCAGTCTTCCGAGAGGCACCTGAAATTTCCCTGGGCAGTGGAGATGGTGTACATCATGAAACAGACTTTAACACTTGGAAGCACAGTACTCCTGCCCCATGCACAGAGAATCTGATACGTGAGAGAACGCTGGCGGGATTCTGGCGCCATCGTTCACCATCTGACGTCATGTCTGCATGATGAGCTACATGAGACTAACTTCTGTTTCCTTGGGTGATTTTCTTCTGACAGTGAAAATGATTTCGACAGATGCAGTATTATGTACAGTTTAGAACAGAAAACCACATTTCTTATTAAAAAGGGTGGGGCTACAAGGGGGAAAAAAATGTGCAGTAATCTTCACTTCCCAGGTTATAGACTAGATTGCACACACACACACACACACATGTACACACGTGCATACATTTGCACACACATAAACAGACGTACATAGAAGTACTCACATATATACAGTCAAACATAGATGTGTGTGTACATGTGTGTGTGTCTGTATGTGTATGTGTGTGTGTATGTGTGTGCGTGCGTGCATGCGTGCGAACTTGTGTGTGTGTGTGCACATGTGCGTCTGTGTATGTGCACATGTGCGTGCATGAGTGTGTATATGCGCACACGCATGTGCGTGCATGTGCATGTGTGTGTGCGTGCGTGTGTGTGTGCGTGCGCCCATGCATGTGCGTGCACATGTGTATGTGTGTGTGTGTGTGTGCACATGCATCTGTGTGTGTGTGTGTGTGTGTGTGTGTGTGTGTGTGTGCACACATGTGTGTGTGTGTGTGTATGTGTGTGTGTGTGTGTTACAATAATAACATCCCCTTCTCAAACCTTCATTATCATTACTTTTAACGACTTATTGACTGCACTCTCTCCCATTTCTCAACTGCATTCAGCCCCTTCACCCACCCCTGAACCCAGCTGGATTAGGAATGAACAGGTATGTATCGACAAAATTTCAATTTTGTCTCCGACATCAGCTGTCATTATTTGTGCTACAGATCTGCAGATGCAGGTTCCGGAAATGCCACGTCATTTTGTGTGATTTGGCAAGTCAAGATTACACACATTATATTAGACTATGTTTGTTTTGTCCCACACGCTCTTAGAATCAGATCAATTCAAGGTAAGCAGTGCAACAAGCTTTGAAACTTTCTATATAGATCCGTCCATTTCGTCCAAATTGAGAATTCCATTTTTCAGCAGAGCCCTGTGTATCTAGGAAGCTCAAAAGAGACTATGTGTCATGATATCTTAGCATGCTTACAGTTGTTCTTACACTCTGGTGAGCACGACGATTTTCAAAACGGGGCTTGAACGATTGTTACTGTTAACAAATTTTGTGATCTGGCCTTCTCTGAGAGGGATTTAGTACCATTATTGTTATGAATACTTATATAGCGCCTATCCTCGGCTAGAGACCAAGCTCTAAGCACTTCCCTACCTGGGTAGTGCCGACTGAAGAGCTGCAACTGAATGCAAACCTTGTATTTGCATACAGGCTCACTAGCCATGGTAATCCAAACAACAACAACAGAACTTTATGTTCCTTCCAAACCTATCAAGCCATAAATATTATTCCCCCGCCCTAAGTTCCTTCCCCACCCATACCATCTCCCCCCCCCCCCTTCTCTTCACCTATAAATCCTCTACACAAACCACCCACCACCCATACACCACTTCCCCACTATCACATCAATGACACTTGAAACTCACACCAACCCCCCCCCCCCCCCCCCCCCCCCCTCCTCCCTTTTGAGTTCCTTCCAGTTCCAGACCTGTCACTCCTCCATCGATGTCCTTGTCCTCCTCCAGACGGCGGATTCTGGAGCTCCAGCCGTTGAAACCCAGGTAGTGATTGGCCAGCTCCTGGCACTTGGCTGCATACAGGGTCTGCCCTTCATCTGTCTCTTTGCAGCGCTTCGCATTGCAAACCTGCTGACAGACAACTGTGTGCTGAAACGAAACACGTATGGCAGATATACATATGAAAGGCTAAGATAATGATACTGATGGACGGAAATTATTTCAACATTTGTCATTATTCATTAATGACTGAAAAAAAAAAAAATCTACACAAAACAGCAATTCCTTGCTCAAATCATGAACACGGAAGCAGTGTAAGAGTTATTTCTTTCACACATCAATGACAGTAAAACGTATAGCAGGGTATCACTTTTTCTTCTTCTTTAAACGAAATTTGTATTTTACAAATACAAAAGATTATCAGAAAATCAATGTAGTGAGAAGTACATAAAACAGTTAACTACAATCTGAACTTCCTTTACAATCTGTTCACACTTTGTGACACGAGACAAAACAAAAACTATTTATAAACATATCATGATAAAAAAAAATAGAAAGGTGGGGGGGGGGGAGCTCCCTAAAGCGTTAAACAAAGGGAAACAACTGCAATGAGCACAAAAACTACCTGACCTCAGAAACCAACCTTCTGCAGTCTGTCAGGTCTGGTCCTACGAGGTTACAAACGGTGTACAATTGATGGTAAATCATGATCAAAGATTAACTCTTTTACTTCCAATATGGCAAAATTACTACTTCAAGTCTCGGCACTAGTGCTGCATGTCTCTGTATATGCACGCCCTCTACTTAGAAAGAACCTGCACCAATCCATGCCTGCCTATCTCCAGTACATTCTATTTCATAATTACCTACGCCAAGGAGGTTATGCGTACATGTGTATATGTGTGTGTTAGTGAGTGTCAGTGTGTGTTAGTGTGTGTGTGTGGTGTGTGTGTGTGTGTGTGTGTGTGTGTGGTGTGGTGTGGTGGTGTGTGTGTGGTGTGTGTGTGTGTGTGTGTGTGTGTGTGTGTGTGTGGTGTGTGTGGTGTGGTGTGGTGTGGTGTGGTGTGTGTGTGTGTGTGTGTGTGTGTGTGTGTGTGTGTGTGTGTGTGTGCCTGCGTGCATGCATGCATGTGTGTGTGTGTGTGTGTGTGTGTGTGTGTGTGTGTGTGTGTGTGTGTGTGTGTGCCCGTGTGCATTTTGTTGTTGTTTTTTTTGCATGTGTCCGTTGGTTTGTTCTTCTGTCTGTCAATAGGACTGCACAAAAATGACTACCAATTTTAATGAAGCTTGGAGGACAAAGGAAATGTGGCCAACAAACAAATCCCATGTAATGTGGAGTGGATCTGTTGTGCAGATCCGGATCAAAGAGCAGATCCAGGATCTGTTAAAACATAGTTGAGGTCTGCACTCTCCCATGTGCCTCTTTAATTGATATTATTGTGTTAAATAATTTGTCAGTAAAGAGTTCAGAACTTTACAGGGAAAAAACTCCATGATCATGAGATACTAGACAGACTGCGTGTATATATGTGTGTGTGTGTGTGTGTGTGTGTGTGGATGTGTGTGTGTGGATGTGTGTGTGTGTGTGCATGTGTGTGTGTGTGTGTGTGTGTGTGTGTGTGTGTGTGTGTGTGTGTGTGTGTGTGTGTGTGTGCGTGTGTGGATGTGTGTGTGTGTGTGTGTGTGTGTGTGTGTTGTGTGTGTGTGTGTGTGTGTGTGTGTGTGTGGATGTGTGTGTGTGTGTGTGCGTGTGTGTGTGTGTGCATGTGTATATGCGTGTGTGCGTGTGTGTGCAGCATGCTGCAAATGTATGCATATTTGTTCCCTTACGATAAATTCTAAACATTTTTTGATTTTTACTCCCCTTCACACATGGTCACAAACAAAACAAAAATATCAATAAACATCAAAATGCTGTACCTTGCAGTATTCTGTTCCCAGTTTCAAAGAATTGTTCAGAGTCGACCGGGCTTTCTGGGGCAGAGTGATAAGAATAAAACTTGACAAAGGCGTAGTAGCAAGCCATGGCAGCCCCCTGGTTGACTGACGATTTGAACGTCTGTAGCTTCACTGCAAACACCTGTACTTCATACAGCAGGCCAAAGGCAGAAAAGCTGTTGTACAGGGCACCCTGTAACAGAGTTTGATGCTCAATTGTAATCCATGTGCACACAACGTAAAGCGCCAGTCTCATTCAAGTTATTGATTCTAACTTAAGACTGTAAATACTGTGAGGAATAAGATGTACACATTTTATGTCTATCATTTCTTCTATTCTATTTATACTTCCTTAATAAACATTTCATTGATCATCTTAAATTCACCAGTTATCAAGTTTGTCTTGTAATTTTTTGACTCACAAGACAGGAATTTTTTGTTTAATATTCTGTAAATTGTTTGCACATTCTTTCATTTACCAGATTGTATCCTTATGTAAGACTGAACAGTTAGAATGTTTACATTTGAATTTCATGTCTGTACCCACAGTGGCAGGTGGGTATAACTATCCAAGGAGAGCAGGTTTGGTGGCACCCACCTTACAGTTACACTAGACTGACATCACAAGAATGACGGCATGACAGCAAAAGTTCCAATTTTAATGCTCGGTACCACTGTAGGAATATGACCCTTCCCCCTCCCCTACCCCCCTTCTCCATCACCCTTGCCCCACCCCACCCCGCCTCCTCCATCTGACTATGCAAATGAATGAATCTGATGGAAGTTGTTGAGCTGTAAACTCACGGCCAACAATTCTAACTACAGCAATGGTAACTAAAACTAAGGATGTTGATTTGTTGTTCACAATGCTGACATACTTTGTACACAAGATAATTGCAACTAACCTGCACTTTTTTCACCTTTTCTTTTTTTGTTGTTGATGAGGAAAACATAGTTAAGACAGACAACTGTTGAAGTATGAAACCCCAAGAAATCTTATCCAGGCTGGGGGAAATGAAAATTGTTTATTTCATTTCATTGGAAAACCTGCTACTAGAAGCTATGTTGTGATATATATGGGCAACTTTCAGGGTGCTGTGAAATGATATGCTAATCACAATAGCAATCACTAATAAGGATTTTGCCTTGTGCTGATGTAGTGTCTACACTGAATTGTGTTAAAAACTGGATTCAGTGATACAATCAAAATATTATCAGATCTGACCATTGCATTCTTACATAAATTAGTTAACATACCTATAATATTCAATGATGTGTTGTTGTGCATTCACAACATAATGCTGGCCAGTTCTACATAATAGTGCTACTGAAACTGTGACAGCCGATTTAAATTTTCCAGCTCTATAAAATTTAAACAGTAAAAGATTTCTTCTTCTTCTTCCTAAAATACTGGTTCACTCAAAAAATGAGTAGGTCACCAATGCGCATGTTAAAAAAGTAAAATAAAATAAAATAAAATAAAAATAAAGTGCGACTCAGCCTGTTGGCCCCTGGAGCGAAATTTGGCAACAAGGAATTGCACATGATATTCAAAAAGTTAAAAGCAATGGCCAGTTTCAGGCCCAGGTTAAGATAAAATATCTGGGCAGGTTAAAATACAAAAATCAGTCAATATGCAGATCTCAAGACCGTCGTATCAATTTGATTCTTGAATGAGACTGCATTTGTGGCAATCCTGATGGCATCCGGCAGTGAGTTCCTCAGCCGTACAGAACTAGGATAAAAAGAATGTAGATGGCTGTCAATGTTTGATGCAGGTACGGCATAAGATTGACCGCCACTCCTGGAGCTATTTTTATTCAATACTAGTTGTTCTTTTCCATTTGAGACGACTATCTATAATCACGCCTAGATATTTTGCAGCATTGGTTTCTTTAAGAATAGTATTGTGAATAGAATATTCTGATCTAGTTGGTGAGCGTTCATTACATATATACACAACACTTGGCACTTCTGGGGATGAAATTCCATTTTCCAAGTTCTTTCCCACTCTTGTAAACGGTTTAAATCTTCTTGTAGACTGCGTGTATCATTCTTGCGTCTGATTGTTCTATACAGTAAGCTGTCATCTGCAAAGTCTTATTGTAGTTCCAGGAGACAGATTTCTACTTATATCATTTATATAAATTAAGAAAAACAAGGGCCCCACTGTGCTTAAACTTTCAATTGTCTTCTACCAAATTAATTAAGACTGTGATCAATAACATGGAATTTGTTAAACTGAGAGAGAGAGAGAGAGAGAGAGAGAGAGAGAGAGAGAGAGAGAGAGAGAGAGAGAGTCAACATTCAAATTTTGAGTCTTCGTCACTTCAGACTATTAACAGCATCATGACATTGCATATCCAGTATCTTCGATTAATATCATTCTTTAAAATCATCTTCTTTCACGCATGCAGTCTTACGTCTGTTTAGTACTACCTCTAGCACCTCTTCGACTTGACATAATTTGCAGACTAAGACATCGTGAGAACTGACCATGACCTGCGCCTCATTCATCTCATTCGATTTGATGTTTGAAACGTAAAGATTTTTGCAGTTTGCCACAGGTCTGGTAAAGTCAATGATCTCAACTGTCAAATCCATTAGATTCGGGTTCAGTTATTTCTTCAGAAAACTTTTTTTAAAAATAAGCAAGTTGATTGTGGCTGCTCAACCCGAAGAAGAAGAACTTCAAAGTTTAGCGCTGCTCGTGACGTTTTTCATGGGACTATACTCTTCACACTTTAGACAGTCTTCAAAGTCACCGACCCTGTTTTTCACAAAATGGCTGCGCCCATTGATCTGTCCAAATTATTTGTGCGAGAATTCGAGAAAAACGATGGTACAGTCCTGAGATTTCATCAGTCAGAGATAGGAGATGTAGGATGTGTAGTCTGGGATGCAGCTTTAGTCCTCAGTAAGTATTTAGAGACGGAGGATTTTTCTGGAGGTAGCGATTTGAAATCGAAAGTTGCTGTGGAGCTAGGGGCAGGAACCGGTGCTGTGGGTTTGTTGCGGCAAGTTTGGGGTAAATTTCTTGTTATCTGTCTCTCTCTGTTTCTTTGCCTCTGTCTCAGTCTGACTGACTGTCTTTCTGTCTGTCCGACTCTCTCTCTCTCTCTCTCTCCTTCAACTCCCCCCCCCCCCCCCCCCCCCCCCCCAGCCTCCGTCCCCAGCTCCCATTTCACATGCTGTAACATTCGCAACCCACTCTTTTCAATTTTTCCGACTCCAACTCCATTCAGAATTTAACCCGTATACAGTAGGGATGTGTCCACACACACACACACACACACACACACACACACACACACACATTAAACTAAATCCAAAAAAAAAAAAAATGCCACCATGAGAAAGAGCAAAAAGTTTGCAATTAAATGGTGCAAGAAACATCTCAGACATCTGAGAAGAAAATCATGTTCTTTTTAACAATTGAATTATCTACTGAAACAGTTGAAGTGCACTTAAGGTTTGCAATTCAAACTGGAGCCAGGTATCCCCCAAAACAAGGTCATATCAGGTGACACATGTTGAGTAACGATGACTCTCCATTCACTTACCCACCATCACAGCACTTTGAACTTACCAGGTAGAAAAAAAAAGACATAAAAGAATGAAATGATGCACATGGATCTCTGCAGACAATTATAAAAGTGAAAATTTTAGGACCTTTTTAAACTACAGACTAGAAAATTCTACTATTTGGATTTTATGGGCTGTTGATATGAACTAATGAAGGCAATTTTCAGTACTCAAAGCAATTGTTGCCCATGCTGAAAAATAACCTCAGCCAGTTGGTTGGCAGAAACATCTTTACACTATGTCATGATTCAATATGTGGTTGGGAAAATTTATGAATAATTTGTGAGAAGCATCACACTGATCGCACTGCATGAAAAGACCAGTCTCATGCTCTTGTGTGCTGTGAGGTAGTAGCAACAGGGAGATTGATACCAGTCCCATGGATCTTCACAAGATATTTATCATTGAACTGAAGGTAATAGTGCATACATGTGTAATAGTGCATACATGTGTCAACCATCAGAGTAATGGGAAGAGAGTTTTGACACATCTAAAATGATGTTTTTACACAGAAAGTAAATAATCCCTTTCGGGTCAGAAGAGTTCTTCCCCTTGTGGGTTGTTCAAACAACTCAAAGTCATCCTGATCTAGCATGGGAAATGATGGTTGATCTAGACTTGTGACATTGTAACAGTGCAGTATATCACATGCTGACTAATATCTTATTAACATAATGGGTGAAATCGCCAAATGTTGTTTATTAACATAATTTCAGGGAGATGGGGCTTGCACATGTATCACACTTTATGATGTTGGAGTTAATTTAACAGCATGATGCCATTTCACTGTCTTGTTTAATATCAGTCGGTTGATTGACCTGGTTGTTAGATTGCGCATGACATAATTATATATGAATACCATACATAGTATGTAAATTTTAACTTGTGCATGATAAGGGATAATAGTAAGACTAGACCCTCAGCCATAGAAATTAAATCCCTCTTTCACTCTGTATGTGTTTGTATGCCTCGCATACATGAACACAGACATTCATTCTAAACATAGAATATATAGACAACACACTGACATACACACAGACACTCACAGCCTTGCCAGAACAGCGATTGTGTTGATGAAATCATCACCAGAAATAATGTTGTTTTTATCATCACCACAGTGATCATCATCATCATCTTCCTCAATATCAATTGGAATTGTCAGTCATCAACTGCAGTCTGTTTTTTATTTTCTTTTTTTAATCAGAGCTCATGTAACGGTGACAGACCTACCAGAGTTTATTCCCCTGTTGGAACACAACATAAAGGACAATGCTGCCAGTTTGACAGGAACGGTGCAGGCAATGACCTTGACCTGGGGCACTGCCATCGACAGCAGGATTCCTGCCATTCCAGACCTTGTTCTCCTGGCTGACTGCATTTATTATGACGAGGTAAGAATGGGAGGGTTACCTGGCCAGGTAGGCAAGCACTGTCATTTCTTGAAGTCTGTGACGCGTTCAGAGTCTGCTACAGGTTAAAAAAAATGCAGTGCAATATATAGATCTTTAGTATCCTCGACAGGAGGAAATGAAAATTGCTGCATGCCATAGATTCAGAGTTAAAAGAGAAGAGAAAAAAAAAAAGAAAAGAGAAGAAATTGAAAAACTGATAGAAGTGAATAATCAGTACTGATCTTTGTCCAATGGGAAAAGATTTGAATCCTTAATATGCACACACGTGCATGGAATACACTCTCTCTCTCTCTCTCTCTCTCTCTCTCTCACACACACACACACATGCACACACACACACACACACACACTGGTGTCGACTCTAGTTTGAACTTCTTTCTATTCCAACAATGTTGGGAGTTGTGAGGAGGAAAGAAAAGAGGGGAGTACAGGTAGGGATGAATCAAGGGTTGGTGGAGGGGTGGGGGTGGGGGGTTAAGAAACTAAGAAAAAAAAACAGGAGGAGTGGACTTATGGACAAAAGGAAAAAAGAAGGAAAAGGTCCAAATGAATTAAGCTTTGTTTTGCAGTCTCTGGAACCTCTGGTCAAAACGATTCACTCCTTGAGCGGAGAGAAGACAACAGTGCTGTGCTGCTATGAGAAAAGAGACACGGGAAACAAACCAGAATTGGAACGGCGTTTTTTCCAGGTGAACATTTTTTTTTTTCTTTCTTTTTGTCTGTTTCTCCCTGACTCATCTTTAGAGCTCCCTCTGTGGCAGTTCTTCTTCCATGCCACTCATTCCGTCTTCCATGAACACTCCTTCTGTCTTCCATGCCACTCATTCCGTCTTCCATGCACACTCCTTCTGTCTTCCATGCACACTCCTTCCGTCTTCCATGCCACTCATTCCATCTTCCATGCCACTCATCCCCATCTTCCATGCACACTCATTCCGTCTTCCATCCCACTCGTTCGGTCTTCCATGCACACTCATCCCATCTTCCGTGCACGCTCCTTCCGTCTTCCATGCACACTCCTTCCGTCTTCCACGCCACTCATTCCGTCTTCCATGCCACTCATTCCATCTTCCATGCCACTTCTGGTCTTCCATGCCACTCATTCCATCTTCCATGCCTGCTCCTTCCGTCTTCCATGCCACTTCTTCCATCTTCCACGCCACTCATTGACCCGACCTTGACATAGATTAGGAGGATGGTAATGAAGATGAAGCAGTGGCATTGGAAGATATTTTGCATTGGAAGGAGAAGGGGGAGGAGTCACCTGACCTGACGATATGTTTGGTAAAACCAACATCTTCTTTGCAGTCTTCACACAAGCATAACCACCAAATTCTAATAAAAGCGGTGGTGGTGGGGGTGGGGGTGGGGGGGGGAGTCACTTATCACCCAAACGTAGAAAAACAGACACCAGTGTCATCACTTGAAATGTTTTAAATATATTTCTCTCCTTTTTTTTTTCTTTTTTTTTTTTTTTTTTTTTTTTTTTGCTTCTTTGGTGTCTCTTTGCACTCAAATATTGGGAGGGGGGAGGGGGGGGGGGGGGGGGGGGGGGGGGGGGGGGGGGGGGGGGGAGAAAAAGGATAGTCTGATTCTTTTTCCAAAAGTAAGCGATTATTGTCCTCAGTAGGTGCCTTAGAAGATGTTGTCCTGCATATGCTTGATCAAGACGGGCACTTCTGAACATCCATGGGGGGAGGGGGGGGTGGTTGGGGACTACTCCACCCGGCCTCTTGGTTCCAATGCCTCTGTGGAGATGAAGCTTCACAGTTCCCTCCTGGTCAGGGACTACATGACAGGGCTGTACTCTGTTCTTCGTTTTGTACAGCAGCATCAGCCACTTCTAACTCTAAGACAGATTAACATCTGCAAGTTTTGGCACGGACATTTGAGCAACACCCAGAGAGAGACACGCCCGTTAAGTGTCTAACTCTAAGACAGATTGGCACCTGCGGTTTTGGCATGGACATTTGAGCAACACCCTCAACACCCTCAGAGACACGTGGATGAATCTCAACTGTGTGGCCCCCGTCTTCCCATTTGAGCCCAAAGCACACTCAGCTCTTGGTAGAAGCAGACAACAGATTAAAAAAAAAAGGGTCTCTGAAGTGAATGCCTGCTTGTCAGTGATTCTAACCACAGCACATACAGGCTGGTGATTACAGAACCTTCTGATACGCATGCTGTATTTAGCTTCACAAGAGCACATGCTTGCAAGTCTGAACATTACTGATCTCGGAAGGTTGGGGGGAGGGGGGGGGAGTGAGTGTGTGTGTGTGTGTGTGTGTGTGTGTGTGTGTGTGTGTGTGTGTGTGTGTGTATGTGTGTGTGTGATATTCATAACAAAAACATGTATGAGGCAAGGATTTAAAGTACAAAAAAAAAAGAAGGAAAAAGTCTGCTTCTGAACCTAGCACATGACAGGAATCTGCACCCTGACAATAAGATCATAAATTAGTGATGTTTCAGTTTGATAATTCTTTTAGTTTGTACTTTTTTTTTTTTTCAGTTAATGGCGGAGGTTTTTGACAAGGAGGAAATCCCAACAGAAAGACAGGATCCACATTTCTCCAGTGATGACATTCATGTCATTCGCTTCCAGCTGAAGAACAAGCCATCATCATGAAGATGGACACTTCATGTGTTTAGGGTGTGTGTGTGTGTGTGTGTGTGTGTGTGTGTGTGTGTGTGTGTGTGTGTGTGTGTGTGTGCAGGCATGAGTACATACATGTGTTTGTGTGTGTGTGTGTGTGTGTGTGTGTGTGTGTGTGAATGTATGTATGTGTGTGTGTGTGTGTGAGCGCACGCGCGTGTGTGTGTGTGTGTGTGTGTGTGTGTGTGTGTGTGTGTGTGTGTGTGTGTGTGTGTGTGTGTGCATGCATGAGTGCATACGTACATGAGTGTGTGTTAGCTCACTCGCATGCATGAGCGTGTGTGTGTGCGCGCTTGTTCATGTGGGTGTGCGTGGGTGTGAAAATCTGAGTAATATGGAGAGAAAGAAAGAAAGAAGAAAGAAAGAGACTAGATTTGACAGAGTTAGCATTTCAAAGCAACGATTCCATTATTTTTTCCTCGTTTTTTAAACACAAAC
This sequence comes from Conus betulinus, assembly GCA_016801955.1. Classification (NCBI taxonomy): domain Eukaryota; kingdom Metazoa; phylum Mollusca; class Gastropoda; order Neogastropoda; family Conidae; genus Conus; species Conus betulinus. The sequence continues at coordinate 27,332 of JADBJO010013506.1, read as the reverse complement.
AAGAATATACCATAAATATGTACACATGTGAAAAAGGTATGTCTGGGTCTGGGTGTTGAACATTCATCTGAGAGTGCGCAACCAACCTTCGTACATGAGTGTATCACTAATTGTGTATGCACGGCACTGAACAAAATACGTATGCCTATTCGACAATTTATTGCTTGGAACAAAGACAGCAAAGAAGGCTGTGTTTACAGCAACACGTCATTTATTTCTCTCCCAGCACTTGTCTCGCTCACAGTCTTCTGTTCTTTATTTGAAAAAAAAAAAAAAAAAAAAAAAAAATCACCCGATGACCTGTAGCTGGGAATGTATGTGAAGCACACAAATGAAACAAGAACCAATCATTCAAGTCTTAATACATTTCACTTTTTTCAGTAAAGAGGAAAATGGAAGGAAGAGAGACGAAGGTGAGAGATTTAAACCAATAAACAAAACAAACAAAAACAAAAATCGGTCGCTCATATCAGTCCTATCCCATGTGAAGTTTGAAACGTAGTCCCAGTGCTGCCTTGTAGCGGAACGTCCCGGTCCACTGTTGGGACACGGTGTCTGTGAACTGCCCTTCCCCTTCCAACCTGGTCCACAAACACAAACATCACAATGAAGCTGGCGAAGCGATGAAAAGGTGCTGCCACAGGCTGGTGCAACATCATCAAAGGCAACAACAACAAAAAAATCGCCTCAGCAAGGACAAGTTTTGAGGATGGCAATTCTCAAACTCAGAATGCCACCTGAACTGAAAAATAGAGAAAAAAAAAAAAGAATCCATCATTGCAGCACTTTCAAAAGCAAAAGCTTCTTGAGCCAATGAGTTCAATGTTTGAAACACTATCAAACGATGAATGTGATTAAAGCTGAACAACTTCTGCTTTTTGTGTGGAAGCAAACATGGCTACACCAAGAACTCTACACAAATGAGCTGACTAGATCCACAAGAATTCCTTGCATAAGAGAATGGATTGAAAAAAGATAAAAAAAGACAAACTGAAAATACTCAACACTAAAAGCTATGTAACAAATTTTAAAAGTAAAGACTGGTTCGAAAATTGACCATACTTAATAGTATAGACTGGCTCAAAAATTGACCATAGGGACATTTTTTTTCAGTTGTGCATCGATTCTCTCTGTTGAATGGCATTCCAGACTTTCTCCTGGAAGAGAAAAAGTGTTGCAGGCACTTGCTTCAACGATGTTAAATAGTGCAGTTCTGCAGAACGTTTGTAATTTTCATTTCAAAATGTTGCAGTCTAAAGCTGAATCTGTATCTACTCCTTCAAACATTGAAATAGAGATTGTTAGACATTGCATTCAGGTTTATCATCCACACCCATCTGCAGTAATATGTCAGACTGGGATAACTAACCAAAGAGGGTCTGATTCTGTTTGTGGATCTGGATCAAGAGCCAGATCATGCTCCTGTCTTAGGCAAGATTGTTACCAGTTCTCCACTGAACATAAACAATTTGAAGTTTCTGTCTACAAGTTTGAACTATCCAAGAAGTAATATATTTCAGTGGGATATTAAAACTCTTGATTGATATAAATTTTGATTTGTCATATTTTCCATATCCTAATACAAGAATGTATATGGTGGGTAACTTTCAGGCTGTACCTACTGTTATTTCCCCTGGGAAAGATCTCCACTCCCCTGAGTGCTTTCTTAGTTATTGTTGTGTGTGTGTGTGTGTGTGTGTGAGCGAGTGTGTGTGTGTGTGTGTGTGTGTGTGTGTGTGTGTGTGTGTGTGTGTGTGTGTGTGTGTGTGTGTGTGCGTGCGTGCGTGCGTGCGTGCGTGCGTGTGTGTGTGTGTGTGTGTGTGTGTGTGTGTGTGCATGTGTGTGTGTGTGTGTTTTAATAAGCTATCTTGCTGACATACAGAAAAAGCAAGAAGACAGAAGCAAAAGACATCACCTTCTGCTTGTGAGTCGTATCTGTACACAGATCTTAAAAGTTTGCTGAAGCTTAGATGAATTGAAACCAACAACCAAATAAGGTAAAGAAGTAAATAGAGGAAAATGAAATAATGATATAAAATTCATAAAGCACATGCACAGGTATGCACACACACCAATACATCAAGGGGAGAGAAATGTGTGGTGTGTGTGTATTCATGTGTGTGTTAAGTTTTAGTGGTTATGACCATTTATACGGTGTGTTTGCTTGTTTCTTAAAATGCCCTTACCTGAACAGAATGCACATGAACATCTTTTATACTGTTTATTATCATTAAACATTTTTTTGGTTTTTAATTTTGGGATTGAGTTCTCAATAATCTCACGTAAAAACTCAGATGGAAAGCTAGAGTTAAAAAAAAAAAAATCAATTCAA